>JAODKL010000009.1:570804-596003 GCA_026780765.1 Petrocephalus schoutedeni | reverse complement strand
ATTATTTTTCACACGTTGCAATCCCTGCTCTGTACAACAAATGTCACTTTACGCTAACATAATACCTTTGTGTGTGTGTTTTTTTTGTAAGTTTAATGGTGACTTTTTTTCTTTACATTACATTATTACATTATTTTTCATTACATTTCTTTAAATTTAAATAAAAGAGTAGTATGTCTTATGTTACTGCTGATAACCTAATGTTCAGGGGGAAATATTTAAAATAAAAAAGTTCCACAGAATCGTGAGAGAATCGTGATCTTTATTCAAGCCAAAAAAATCGTGATTCTCATTTTATCCAGAATCGTGCAGCTCTAGCATGGAGTCAATAATTTACATTCACATACATTTATTTGGCATACAATTTTGGGGAAAATGTACAAGTGAGACAGATAATGCATTCGATAACCTAACCAAAAAATAAAAAGGCTAGAGGAATAATACACTCAATGGCTTTTCGTTTTTTTCTCCAGTACTCACCAGTTCAATGTCTTAAAATATAAAATGTAATATTCAATTGGCACACATATGTTTATACTCATTTCAATATGGAATGGAATTAAATGCATAACGTATAAAAGTATAATATGTAAATTCAAAGTAGTACATAAAATACGTTTTTTGCAGTAACCAATAATATACAGTAAACCAATAATCTTAGGGCTTCTTCGTTAAACAAAGAAACGTGTTCAATGCACAAAATGAAATTAAAGCAATACGTGTCAGGCCAAATACAAAATTATTTTTTATAAAATTGCTCATTAAAGCATATATGCGTGCAAGTGCTTTTCGATTGGTATGGAAGCTGGTCCTGCCCAGACCTGTGTGCAACCAGGCAGCCTCGTCAGGCTGTGACAGTTTGAGCTGCTCCGAGCCTCTGAGGAGCTCAGGCGTCAGCTGGACTTGGAGGATGTCCTTATATAATTATACCCTTTTTAATTTATATAGCCACAATGTGCACACAGTGGGCAGGGTTTTCTGTACAGCCGCTCCCCGGTTACGATGGGTATTCCAGTCTTATATTTACCTTTCATCTTTCATAACTTGTTCCTTCAGTAGTTCACGAAGGCTTACGGAATTAACAGAAACAGTAACTGCTTGAGATAAAACATGCATCACGATTCATGAATGATGAATTAACATGAGATCAATTTGTAACTAAGACTTAGTTTGTGGTTAATTAATACATAAGTAATACTGTATGATTTGTGCCCCGTCAAGTAAAGTGTTACCATTACTTTAACAGTGTTATGCTCGGTCTACCTTGACCTTACCAAAAATGTCAGGAAACGCTTTGCGACATGCTTTTTCTTCCTCTTTTTTTCTTTCTTGAAACCCTGACTTAAATTGCTTGGAGAAGGACATGGCTAAATGATTCGTGATTAGTGTGCTATTACACACTGTAATGGCGAACCGCATCAATGAATGCAGGCAGAGGCTGGCGCTCTAAGTGCTGTTTTCCCTTTAAGCAAATCTTTCTCCCCTCCGGGAAGCGAATTTCCTTTTTGCAGGGTGGTATTGGAAGTTCATTAATATTCATAAGAGAAGCGTTATCTGATGGTCAATTTATTAATATTCATGACAGAAACGGTACCTGACTGGCCGGTGAACCTGCTCCCATCAACATGTGCTACTTGGTTTTTCTGTTTACGCATTCAGTGACCAATCAGGTACTACTTATCTCATGAATATTAATGAAATTTCTCGAACCAACCAGCAAAAAGGAAATTCTCCTCCGGGAAGTTGTTAGAATCCTTATTGCATTTAGTTCCGGGTTTAGCGTAAAGGACCCAAGCAGAACATCTACGGGCTGCTTATGCAGCGCCTGATCAGAGGAGTGCAGCTGCAGTATAAGTGCTATATTGGGAGAAGCCATTTGATTCTTTCATTTATGATTATTCTGATAAAATGTTTTACATTTATATTAACAAAACATGCATGTGGGAGGCATGGAAGGTATCATTTTTAATTGATCATTAGAAAGCAGAATGTTCTGGGCTGGGTCTTAAACACTCCAAGTGAAGTGTGGACAAGGCTGCAGTTGTGAAGCATGGCATTCTTACATGTAATTTGCATATTTTGTAAATATCTTATGGTTCTCACATTTTTTTATGTGTTTTTTGCATTGTTTCAAGTCTGCTAATACAGTTTTGACCCCTTGTCTGTACAGAATTTTTGTATACTTTGCTGCAAGGTCATTCTAAGTAGATGCAATCAGGATACAACCTCTTTTGTGCCCCATGCTGCACAAAGCAAAGGAACACCACAAGGCACACATTTGCACACACCCAAACACCACAAGAAATGTATGGAGTGGTGGATAGTAGGATGGGTGTATAATGTACTAAGTAAAATGGCAAAATAACTTATATGAACTATCACTATCAGCATATACTGTTCGGAAAACTGTGAAGTGCAGTCTATATGTATTACTAGCCCTAAAATTATATACAACTCATACACAAGACATAACATGAGTATGGTTAATCATTCAGCCATATTTATTGCATGACCAGAGACTAGGTTTACTTACACGTGCAAGTATGCATATAATGTTTTTGGTTTCTAAGATAAAGTACATTTCTCAGGTCAGTTAGTCTATATGCCTGAAAAGTAACAACAATAATTACTGCACAATGTAGATTCTGTCACATCTATTAAAATAAAACATTTTAAGTTATTTTTTAATTAAATCAATCAGATGTTTTCCTTTTTGGACTGCACTAAAATCAGATGCCCTGTGATGGGTTGGCACCCCACCAGAGTGATTCCCTGCCTTGCCTGTAGCTTTGGTGATGGACCTCCACAACCCTACAATGGACAGAAAATGTATGCATGTATGGATGGATCATTTGCAGATTTACCTTATTTAACACCTGCCCTAAAAAGCCATCTTCACCAGCAGGCAGCGGAGTCATCTTGCATGCCTCAGTTACCTGTATTGCTACAGAACATCCCACTCTCTTCATTGCAATTGTATCAAATCATAATGTTAATTAAAATATTTTAATTTTTACAATTAGCTAAATAAAATATTTAAATGTTGTAGATTCATAAAGATATTTAAATTTATCCACCTGCTTCCGGGTAACTGCATCGTCTCACGAATTACTCACATATCCTGGTAACACTTCACTTGACAGGGCACAAATACTTAATAATAACTCAGTTACTAATGAAGTACAAATCATAAACAAATGTAGTAGCTACTTGAGAAAATATGTCACGTTTTAGTTGATGAACAGACATGAGATCAGTATTTCACTTGTTAGTCATACGGAGTTCCTTCTGTAGTTCACAAAGGTTTACAGAATTAACAGATATAGTAACAAATATAGTAACTGCTTAGGATGAAAGATGCGTTATGATTCATTAATGATGAACAAATATGAGATCAGTATTTAACATGTGTTATTCATTACTTGTTCCGCCAGGTTTACAGAAATAACAGATTCGGCAACAAATATAGAAACTGCTTGAGTTAAAAGATGCGTCACGATTCAATAATGCGAAATTATCATGAGGTCAGTATGTAACCAGGACTTAGTTTGTGGTTAATTAATACATAATGGCATAATACTGCTTGCTGGTGCCCCGTCATCCCGAATGCTGCGATCCGCCGCACGCACCGCTCGGTGGCTGTAGCGGGGTTTGCGTCGCTAGGTCCCAGTCCCTCCCCGATCTCGCCCGAAGCACCTCCGTGTCGTTGCAGCGGCCGGCCTTCCTCTCTGTCCATGGTTCGGCTCTGCGACCGAAGGATGAAGCTGGGCTTTGCTATAGCAGCCATCGTCGGGTCGGCGGTGTTCCTGCTTTTCCCCAGCAGGTCAGAAGCCGACGAGAAAAAGAAAGGCCCAAAAGTGACGACGAAGGTAGGACTGATATGGCCCGGCCGTCCCAGCACGGGAGCTGGGGAGCTGCCTTAGCGCATCGCCCGGCGTGTGCGTCGCGGCTCTGGAGAGAATTGATTTTCATTTCGGCGCCCACGTTTAGAGATGAGGGAAGGCAGACTGGCGGCCGGAGACGCGCGGCTCGCAGCAGCGTTAGATCTGGTAATATCCTGCCATACTTAATCATATCAGCGAAATTACACAACTGACACCTTCCACCATAGTTTCAATGTCTAGGCTACACATGAAAACTACGTTAATTATTCTAAACATTTTCCAATTGCATTCTATTCAAGGATCAAGTGGAGGCTATGCGTGTACTATATAGACAGAACAGTAAACCCAGTGTAGGCTTAAGTGATGTCGATAAGCAAACAGAACATTGGGTGAAGTATAGTAGTCTTCAGATGCGCTCTCTCTCAAATTAACAAGTCTGTTTTCTATATAGTCAACATGCGGTTTTAGAAAACATAATCCTAATTACCCATTTTAAGGAGGAAAAAAAATCTCGAAGAACTTGAAGCAAGATTACAGTCCTAAAACAAACGCACAGCACTTATGTACGGAAAAGGCCGGTTCATGCTTCCCCGCACGCGTACATGTAGACGTGTCCGCGTGGACGTTTATGATGCGACCGACGTCTCGTGCGCCGCCGCGGATGAACGCGGTCTGCACCTCAAATTTGTATCCGCGCGGACGGTGTACGCGCGGCTCTGGACACACTGCGCATGCTCAGTCCACTATCGTCCACTTAACACCAACGCGCATGCTTTTGACGAGAAATTGGGTGCGTTCGACTTCATGCAGCCGCTTATAGCGCTGGCTTAAAGCGATGCATTCTGATCATTCTGATCATTTCTGATTGGACAAAAACTGAAAAAAGACCAGAATGCATCGCTTTAGGCCAGCGCTGTAAGCGGCTACATGAAGTCGAACGCACCAATTGTTTGAGGAAGTTCGGCGTCACGAAATTCCTGAGTCAGATCACGGGTTTTTCTGTACGTCAGGGCGTGTGTAGTCTTTTTGTCTTCCAGATTTAATGTTAGTGGCCATTGACTGTCTCGATGTTAATAATTTAACGGTTGGAAGTATGGTGATAAGCCTTAAGACTTATATCTATGACGCTGAGAGTATAACTCGGAAATATTTCTTAAAGGCACAAACCATTTATTATTGGATGCAGGAGGAGAATAAGTTGTGTCCGACACACACGCTAAGCATCCAGTGTGTTCCGGCCCTGGACGTTTAATGTTAGCGGTTGGCTGCCTGTTATGCTCCATGATTGTTAGCGGATAGGTGGCTGTGTGGCGTTCGTTCGCACTGGCTGGCTGCCGTAATGTCGAACGCGGTGCTGGCGACTCGCTGGCTGCCATCAAGCGACGAACTGCTGTATGGGAACATCAGTAACGGGGCCCGTTAGTGTTAATACGCGACATCAGAAATTACAAAATGAAATGCCAGTCTGAAGTTGTTTTGCTGCCTTCTAGCGAAGTTCACATAGAAAGTCATATCCGGAGTTACAGGGCAATACATGTGCAAATAACAACAAAACTAAAATCCGGAGAAGTTGAGCTTCCTGATGTGTGAGGATCAAGGTACCAAAAAAAATCATCAAATGTGTTATGAGTCTTGGATATTTAATATAACTATTTGCATGTTACCTTTCAATGCATTTCCATTTCTTCTAGGTTTATTTTGATATTAGAATTGGAGATGAGGACGCTGGCCGAATTGTAATCGGCTTGTTTGGCAAAACTGTACCCATAACAGTCGAAAACTTTGTTGCTTTGGCAACTGGAGAGGTATTCACACAGACCGCCCATACTGACTTTACAAAATGTACAATTGTTGGGACAATAAAATCGATCCACCCAACAATCAATTTCTCAACAGAAAGGATTTGGTTACAAAGGCAGCAAGTTCCACCGTATAATCAAGAACTTCATGATTCAAGGTGGTGATTTCACTAGAGGAGATGGCACTGGAGGTTGGTTTGGAGTTTATTTGTATACTTTGGATGCCCTGGTGCCTTGGGTCTCGAACAGATGCTTAGTCCTTTTAATGATTCAGCTGTTCAATTTTTCTAAAGGAAAGAGCATCTTTGGAGGCCGTTTTCCTGACGAAAACTTCAAACTGAAACACTACGGCCCAGGATGGTTGAGTATGGCCAATGCTGGAAAGGATACAAATGGTTCACAGTTTTTCATTACCACGATCCAGACGTCTTGGCTCGATGGGAAGCATGTCGTCTTCGGCAAAATACTGGAGGGCATGGTATGCTCATATCAGAACTGAATTCCTGCATAACACTTAACTTAGTTGTGTGGTATGAATTATTTTCGCACGTACTATAGAAGTACTCTATGAAAAACAGCACACATGAGTGAATCACAGATACTTCTTGATTCCTACAAATTACAATTCCATGTTGCCTCTGACCTTTTTCAAAACATCAAAGATTCATTGCAAACTTAGAATTAAGAGCCAAATTTGGTAAATTTGGTATGAGGCCTAGGAAATGCAGATGTTATATTTAGCATAGAATGTAGTGACAAATTTGCAAGAAGCCAAAAGGTAGGATGGAATAAGGTTAGTACCATTCATACTGCTTTCATTTTCCCAGCTATAGATAGCATAGTATAAATTTACTATATAAATGAAGAATCCTACTGCTAGGAAAAGCTATCAGACTTAACGTACCAATGAAAATTAAGCTAATTGCAATTGATCTTAGACCAGGGGCATCAAACTCCTGGAGGGCCGGAGCCCTGCACATTTTTTGGGTTTACCCTCATTTAATACACCTGATTCAACTCCTCACAGCTCCTTGTGCTAATTTCCACACAGCCCTTCAGCTCAATCATTTGTGGTGGGAAAGAACTAAACTAGACAGGACACCGGCCCTCCAGGCCTGGATTTTTACACCCCTGTCTTAGACAAACAGGAATACAGTTAGTGAATTGACAAAGATCAGAAAATATTTAGTATTAATTTCACTTTGTAGACGCCCTACTACAGTTAAAGAAAATATGTTGGTTGACAAATGGGAAGTTCTTTTCTTCAATAGATTTTCAGTTCTCTGTACATAAGGACCTTCCATGAAAAGTTTATCTGGAAGATTGCAATTAGTTAACTGTTGACTTCTTTCTACAGGATGTTGTGAGAAAAATTGAGGCAACAAAGACAGATGAAAGGGACCGGCCTATTAAAGATGTGACTATTCATGACTGTGGCAAGATTGAAGTTGAAAAGCCATTTGTTGCTGCAAAGGAATAGATATAAACATGTGCGCCTGGCCATTTAGACCCTGGACTTTAGAAGTTTTATAACCAGTCAATGTCACCATTTGCCAAGGGAACCATGGTTCAGTTCACTAAGTGTTCTTCACACGAGGCAGGTCAGTGTTTGGTTCTGCATTGTTTACTGCAGCAGTGATTATGGGCACAATCCCAGTAATGGTCGTTGTACTGAACCATCATCAATAAAGGACTTTTCTTTGTTTATCCTTGTTCAAGGCATTTAATCAGCTGAACAACTCAACAGAATTCTTGACATAGTTCAGAAGTACCATGCATCTCTACATTTCCCTCCGAGATACAAGTCAGCGTGATTTAAGCATTGTCTGAAACTGCAATATAGAAAATCTCTCTGAAGAAACCTGACCAACATGTCAAACAGAGAAAAGCTTTATTTTTGAGATCTGTTTAAATAAGATACAGCAAGTCTATCCTAAAGAGATACAAAGATCCCACAACACTACTATAACGCGTTTCTTCTACTTACCATCCTAAGGCTAGCAATTTGAAAAGAGCAACATCTTCCTTAAAACAACTATTTTCAACAGTGACAGTTGAAATAGTTTCATATATTTTAAAGTCACATTTAACATTTCACAAAATCAGAAAGGGATGCTTATAGGTCATCTGCAACATAGCCACCAAACTGTGAAAACTGAAGTATTGCTTTGAAAAATAAAAGTTGCAAATGCACCCAGAAAAGGTTTTGTGGGAATAACACAAAAAAAGACGACAGAATGGCATACAAACACCAGTTACATCAGTAAACACTTCACCCAGAGATCTGAACCTTTTTTTTTTTTAAAGCAGTAAGCATAAAACAACCTTGTGTATTTGCCAATGGTACAAGCAAACTGCTTAACTACAATTAAACTCACTTAAGTTGCCCTTTCTACAATATAAAAGAGAACTGTTCAAAGTTATCATACACGGAGCTGTAACCTCAAACCCCCAAAAGTGTAAGTATTGACTCTGACTAGTCATGCGAATACTCAAACTAGGTTCTTGAGGGTATAGAGTGAAGGGGCCCGTAGGGATCAGAACTGCAGCTACAGAAGACATCCATTCCTTTTACTCTAATCTAAAGGTCATGTCATGGTTACCATATCCTAAAATGAGTAGTGAAATGTATTTAATTTTGTAATTTTTTGGAAGTGATATGAATCACGGGGGTTTATTCGCATTACAAAATAAATTGCTTTATCCTTACTAGGTATGATAGAAACAAATGCCCATCATAAACCATTTAGTGCTTGTTCAGGTTTGTTCCTGTAAATGTCAAACCAGTGAGTGTTCATTTAAAATAGAACCATAGACTATTTCACTGCAACACATACTGTAAAATGCAGAATTTCAGAAGACCCTGGACAAGATCCTGGCTAATCCCTGCCGATCCACGGAGAGTTCCAGTTTCAGCTGCCAGCACTGAGCCCATCCTCCATTCTGCTGTCCACTAAGGTTACCAACGATCACTCACTGCACCAGAACTAGAGGATACAGCTACCTGCATATTCAGGGACAAAACAAGTGATCTAAGAAGTGCTAGCTGCAATAAGTCTACACCGTACTATTGTAAAAGACCGTCAACTTTAAGAAGTAACCAATGTCCTGGAATGTCTTAATGGCCTACCTACTTATAGGCCAAAGCTCACTCAGGCAGACTGCTTAGACGCTTCTAATTCCTCACAGGAGTCTGGCAGCTTAACCAACTGCTAATGAGCCAGGAGTCAAGTCCTCCTGCAGCAGGTACTGCCTGAATTAGGCCAACTGCCTGGACTGTGGATGCTAGTGATTCTTGCAGTGAGGTGCTGTAAACATGAAGCAGTGTTGATACATCGTCTCCTCATGTTATTCTAACCCACAGTGGTTAAAATAAAAATAATTAAATAAATTATAATAAAAAAGAAAAAAAAAGATTCACATATGGGCCCCCCCAACCAAACAAACAAAAAGTTTTACATTTCCTAAAGACAGATGGAAGTTGAATGAATAATATATAATCAATATTTAGAAAAATTGAGCTGGTTGTTGATTATTAAACTTATCACATTGCATTTCTTTTGGTAAACCCTGGTTCTTTTTTTTGGTTTATAGGCAAGAGGTGAAGTGTATAAAAAGGCAGCCTATTTCGCTCAAAGTCTGTGCTTCCCATCATGCAATTGATCTTGCTTCAGGTAGGAAAGCCTCCCAGTATTTCACCACCTAGAATCAGAAGGGATCCGTTATTGTCTTTTCAACGGCAATAAAAACCCAAAATCTAGCAAACTGTAGTGCTTGTTGCATTTCATTTGATACTTGAGAATCATTTCCGATTTTGCTGCAACAATTTGCACGCTGGTCAAAAATATATCCGCCAGTTTCTAAACTGCTTATCCAAGTACAGGGTCACGTCGGGTAGGAGTGTGAAGCTGCCCCCCACAGCACAGGAGGGGGCAAACAGCCAGAGGTCCTTCTTTTCAGTAATGCTTGAAAGTCACAGATAATTAGACGAGTCTTTTCGTTAGCGTGAACAATACAATGACACCACAACCTCTGCATAAATCGCTGCCGCTTTGCGGGAGAGCGGTTTGCGCGACACGGCGCAGGCAGCCTAGCCGCTTTGCGCGACACGGCGCAGGCAGCCTAGCCGCTTTGCGGGAGAGCGGTTTGCGCGACACGCGACACGGCGCAGGCAGCCTAGCCGCTTTGCGGGAGAGCGGTTTGCGCGACACGCGACACGGCGCAGGCAGCCTAGCCGCTTTGCGGGAGAGCGGTTTGTGCGACACGGCGCAGGCAGCCTAGCCGCTTTGCGGGAGAGCGGTTTGTGCGACACGGCGCAGGCAGCCTACTCCTGTGGAGGCGTTTCCCCTCCTCGGGCACTGAAGTACTTTTGAGGACAGAAAGGACGACAGTGGGCCCAAATACCGTCAGATTTGTGAAGAAAGCGTTCTACCCTGCCAGAAAACCATAACTGGGGAAATTTTAAAGTTACAGTATATCTCCAAAACAACACGATAATCACTCTATAGTAGCCCACTGGTGGCTCTGAGCTAAATTCAGTTAGAAACCAGTGCTCCCTATGACCCAACTAACCCCGGGCAGCCTGCTGTGTACAGCGTTTCTCCAAACTCACGTGTGCCATGTAGGCAGATACCTGGTCAAGATGGCAGTGTAATCCAAGCAAGTGCCATCAGATATTAACTCTGCGTTACATAGACTAATCACACCTGTATTTCATACCACATTTTTCATTTCACATTTTCAAAAAAGCAGGAGCATCCCCCCCCCACCGGAGGCTGAGGTTTTCACAATTTGAAAGGCACTCGTAAATCAAATTTCATTTTCAGTTACAGACTCCTGAGTGACAACCTTACAACTTCTTAATAAGCATTCTACCTGGCATCCTCCAAGCCATATTTACCTGCTGCTGTGATTGTAGAAGAGACTCCATGTACTTTATAATATGGGCCTTGTAATCTCTGGCCTTCTCCCTCTGTGGACAACGAAAGGCAGCCTTTAAAAATGCATTCTGCAGAATTTTCATATTGTCAAGCCTGAATATGACTATGCCCTCCATACCTCAAACCTGAGTACCTCTTTGCGAACAGTAGCAGAAATCCTCTCAAAGTCTTTCCCGTAGTGGGCCACCCTGGCCTCCCACTTAGGGATGCATGGCAAATGAAAGAACATGGTTTTGAGAAGCATGGAATAGAATTCACTTGCATGCAGTCGTGAACTGGAATTGCTATTTACAGAAAATTTAAGGTATTATGGAGGAGGGGAGAGAGAGATTCTTAAGGCGAGCAAATAAACCAAATGTACTGTGGCACTCGTTGTTGTCCACATTACCGCTTATACTCTGGAAATTCCCATCATACTACTAGCTTAATGCTGACACTCCATGGGGGCTGTAAATACCTCTGCGGTCTCATCCTTGGCCTGCTGCAGCTTGTCGGGTTTGCTGGACCACAGCATCCTGGCTTCATTCTCCCGCTTCTTCTGCAGGATGCTCTGGCTTTCCTGCCACCGCTGCCAGGCCTTCACACGCTGGTCGAAGCAGCCCTGCAGAACACAGCCTCTTGCTCAATTCATCATGGCAGCTGGCTCACTACCAAACACGTGATTCCTGCCACCTAGTAGTGTGGTGGTTATGGCCATCAGGGGTGTTTGGTGCAGGTCTGAAAAACTTTCACGAATGGCAGACATTAAAATTCACCTTGATTATCTGGACATTTGAGGAAATTAATCTTAACTTGCAGATGTTCATATATGTGAAGTAGTTTGAGGTCCACAGAGTTCTTATTAAACATCATATCTAAGTTATGCAACATCAATACTAAGGTGCATGTGACATGATTGGTAGCGATTAGGGGAGCAGACGGGACTTTGGTAGCGTTCTCGTACCCGGACGGCTGCTAACAGGCGGATGTAGTCAGCTAGCAGCTCTGCAAAGGCGTAGAAGTCCCTGGTGGCTTGCTCCTGCTGCAGATGCTCCATCCTCTCCTCCACCTCCGCAAGCTGGACCAGGGCACGAGACAGGCCCGTGCTGTCCTCCAAACTGCCCAACAAGGCTAAGCTCTTGGCAAACACCCCTGTGTTTGTGGACAGCTCTGGTGGAGAAGGATATGAGGCCTGTGGCCACTGCCGACCATCTCCAAGCAAGACGGACTGAGTCCGTGTCGCCTCTACCCCACCATTTTCCAAGGCTTCTCTTGGGGGCCAACTATCTGCCATACTGTTATTGCCAGAGATGGGTAGTATTTCAATTATGTGTTTAAAATATGCATTTAATTACTTTTAAGTATTTTGTAATTGTATTTTGCTGGATGTAAAACATACATTGATGTAATTTGTAACAAAATATTTAGAGAGATTGTATTTTTGTATTTAAAATACTTTAAAAATATTTTTATTTAATAAATAATACAGACTTTTCAAATATAGCCCATCACCATCTTTGGCTAGATGCAAACTGCTTTAATGTATAGTATGTAGTAAGATATACCATCAGAGCTGTAGCCTGTTGAGGTCACATTACATTACTAGTGTTACAAAAGTCATTTTTCCCATTTCACAATTAACACTATAACACATGCAAATCGCAAGAGTATAATTCTGTTTAAAGTTAGGGGAAGCTGTACATTTTTATAATGGTGCACATGCTGGTCATGTACAGTTACTATTTTACATGTATTTTCCCCAATTACAAATTACTTGTATTTTAATTAAATACATCGTTTTATTTTGTTACAAATTACAAATACATCAAAATTTATTTTGTTACATTTGATGAGCATCTCTGGTTGCTCTAACCCACTAACCTAATTCATTAGATGCTTTGCCAAATGAGGTAGTCATCTACATTTTTCTAATTTTTTTTTAAGAGGGCATGCTTATTAGGGTCTGTTCCATAACTCAAATGAACTGATCTATTTAATTGCCCTAATGACTGAGCTGGAGCGAATACCAATATACACAGAGGGCTTCCAGAAAAAGACCTGGGAAATACTGCTCTAACCAAGGCAAAGAGCCATCATTTATCTGAAGAAATGGGCCACTGGCAAAAAATTAACAGACATAGTACAGCTCCGGAAAAAATTGAGAGACCACAGCACAATTTATTTCACTCATTTCTCAATTTGTGGTTATGCATCTGTGTAAAATAAACTACAGCCTGGTTCTTCTCAGTTTCTCTTTAATTAAGGGCTTCTTCCTTGATTGTGGAACTTCAGTCCTGCTTCTAGGAGCCTAACTGTCCTAGCTGTGCATGTCACACCACTTAATGTTGCCCATTCCTTTTGAAGGTCCCTTGATGTCATCCTCCGATTCATGAGGCACTGCTGGACAAGTTTATGGCTATCTCTTGCAATAGAAAGTGGCTTCCCCCCTCTACCTGGCACGTTTCTGGTCACTGCCAGGTTCTCCTGCTTCACCTTGTTCTTGGGTACTGATCTCTTAGAAAATCTGAGCTTGGGATCAGCCTGCCACACAGTCTAGCCTTCTGCCAACAGGATTTAACAATGCAGATTAAAAAAAAATAATAAATAATTATATTTATAGAGTGGTCTCTTAATTTTTTTCCAGAGCAGTATAACTTTTCAGTTCAAAGGCAAGGACACCATGTGCATGTTTCAGAGATAACTCTAGGTAAAATATTTCCATTCAAACATACTGTGCGTCAGTGTGACCTTCCTCATCCATTGTTCAGTGTGAGCATTGTCTTTGCATAGCCCATGTGATACTCGAGAAGCCACAGCACTGCATAGCCTCTCTTACTCAGGGCTGGGAGAAAACCCTGGTTCTCACTGGATCTGGAGTGTCGGTTATTAGGGCTTACCCTTCCTGTGCATCACCAGCAAGTCCACAGCAGCATGGAGCCTCCTCAGCTGCTGGTCCTCGCCGTCTATCTCCAGGAGCTTCTCCTCAAACCACTTAGAGAGGTGAGGGGTGAAGAGAGAGTAGGCAGAAACTGTCAGCATGCACCACAGTTCAAACCTGGGAACAAAAATCGCACCAATCAGTCGGCTGTGCCGGTGAATAGACGTGAGCAGACATGCACGTACAGCTTGGGACTTGTCCTTCTTGACGGTGATCTTGTTGACTGCGTCCGTTGCCCTGTGGATCATCTTCTTGAAGCCAGGCCCACTCAGGGCTTGTGTGCTCACAGCTCTGGGTAACTGGCAAACACATGCACAGTGTTAAGAGGGGCGCCCATAAAAGGGACAGCAATGTCCCACAGAAAGTACAGCAACAAAGATGGACACAAGTACTGGGACACTGCTTGTAATCAATGAATTCAGGCATTTCATTCAGACTCATTGTCACAGGTGTATAATGTCATAATGTGAAAAAACAGGACGGTCTGAATGGCTTGCTGAATTCAAGCATGGTACAGTCATAGAATGCCACCTTTACAATAAGTCAGTTTGCGAAATTTCTTCCCTGCTAGATATTACATAGTCAACTGTAAGTAGTATAATTGCAAAGTGGAATCATTTAGGAACAACAGCCAGTGGACCCTAGAGCAGAGGACACGTGTTCTGTGGAGTCACGAATCACGTTTCTCTGTCTGGAGAACATTACCTGCCTGACGGCACTGTGCCAACTGTAAAGTTTGGGAGAGCAGGGATTATGGTGTGGGGTGGTTTTTCAGGGGCTGGGCTAGACCCCTTAGTAAGGGAACTCATAATGCTTTAACATACCAAGACATTCTGGATAATTCTATGCTGCTTACTATATTGTGGGAACAGTTTGGAGAAGGCCCTTCTGTTCTAGCATGACTGTGCCCCAGTGCACAAAGTCGCCTGGCCTGCAAGCCCAAAGGACAAATCAGTCTGTCGCAGCCATGTGTGAAAATCCAGAAACATAAAACGATCTCACCTCATCTTTTTCCAAGAATTCTCGGAGATCAGGGTCTTGTAAAATGTATGGATAAGAAACCAGCCTCTGGAGATACCTGCAGAAAAAGATTATATGTTCAATACTATAACCAGTGTTTATAACTTAATACTGCCTAATGACTTTTAAAGTTATTATATTATTGCTTTGGAAGCCATGTACTGCACACAGAGTCAGTGCTGTGCAGTGGTCATTGACCTGAAGAGTCCCACCTTTCCAGAGCTGCTCTCCTCCTCTCCACAAACTCAGCCGACGACTGGTCCTCTTTGCCTACTTTCACTTTGGTCATTCCTGTGAAACAGCGAGGCAGAGTCTCAAAGCCAGGGAGGAGCAGTGGGCTTCGGTGTGCTGCATTCTGCCCTGGCTATCGCCAGTTGCTGTACTTATTCTCTGGGTGCCACGCTCATTGCAAAGGAAGCATACGACCTTGGGTACAACACCAGCGGCGATCCAGGAAGCCAATCTCATTGTTAAAACACCACTAACAACGAGTGGGCGAGATCAGGACATTTCATTAACATTTGCTGGGATATAAGTGGTATTTTAAACCACTGGGCAGCTAGGCAGCAAGCACTGCATCCGTGTTAACAACTGTGTTACCCACCTTACCTGGGGGATTACTGTAATTGTGAAATTAACTGCAAGCAACATGGGTAGCATTTATAAACATCCATTTAATCAGCCATGACTATTAGTAGGGCCTGCAGCCCATCCAGGCACACAGGGGACAGAGCATCAGACTCCCTGTGTGCGATGCCAGTGTCACAACTCATATTTAAGGCAGCCCATAATATAATCCAAGATATATATGCTGTATATAAGCATGTAGATGTAAGAAATAAGGGCTATGCAGATAATGGCAGTTCCATTAATCCCATTAAACCCAAATCAGGAATGCACCCGTACTTTATGTAAAGGCACACTCATACTGGATAAGAGTGACGGCTGGCTTAGGGTCTGATCTGCACTCCACAGCTAGGTGGCTATGATCAGAAGGGACGCCGCATTCTGTGACGCGAGGGAGCGGCCTTATACCCAGGATGCTTTTCTCCGGTGGCGGAGGAACGATGTAGCCATTCTGGGAGTGTTTCACAGAAAGCTTCTGGTACAGCCCAAGGAAATCACTGAACCTCCTCTTCACCATAAATATCCTGTTTTTGAAGATCGGCATTGTGGTCTGAGCAAAAAAGGCAACAGTAACAGTCAGAAACAGACCTAAGATCGTCGCCATTTAATTGAAATGCCAGATTTTTATGCCTGGCACCTTCATTAAAGCATAGACTTATTCCCCAAACAATGACACTAGATAAAGGTTTAAAAAAAACAAATTTCATATATATCGTTTCTGAAAGCCCCACCTGTGTGGACACCCTGTAGGCCATATAAGCATTCATTCCATCACCTACAAACAGAAAACAAGGTCAGTGCTGCACCTTCGGTTTCGAATGGAATGAAAAATGCCGTTTCCAGGCAAGTGCGCAGTGCGGGTCGGCAGCATGAAGCAGAGGTAGCGGGACAAATAGCAAGGATGCATTTTAAATGCTCCCCGTACATTGGTGTTCTGTGGGAGAATGAAACCTCTCCGGTTCTATAGCCGTGGCTTCTCAGTGGTAACATTTCTTTTAGTAGATATGATGGGCTTTGGAAAAAAAACGGGTTAAACACAGAAATAAAACACTGTATAATGAGGCGTGTGTGACGTTTATGCTTGTGAACTTGCGATCGCGATAAGCGTGGCTGGCAGGATCCTGCCACTGCTCAGCGTTGGTAGGAAGTAGCGTGCGCCATATTGCCAGCCCAGGAACGGATCACAGCTCAAAAGGTAGATAACTAGCAAATGTGCATCGCCATTGCACCATCGTAAAGTCGAAATATTGTACTTCAAACCAGCCTAAAGCAAGGTGCATCTGCACCAAAACAATTCACATGAATATGTATTACGAACGACTGGCTTTCCGACTTACCGACTTTCTCGGGGTTGGTGACTCCGATGTTCAGATCAAACTTCTCCTCATCTTCCTCCCATTCCAGCTGCATTAAATCGAAAGGGAGCCAAATCTCACATCCACAGCACACCTCCAGTTTACACGCACACGCTGCTACATCAGACAGGTTTCCTGCATCGTGACTCCATCCACAGCACGCCTCCAGTTTACACGCACACGCTGCTACATCAGACAGGCTTCCTGCATCGTGATTCCATCCACAGCATGCCTCCAGTTTACACGCACAAGCTGCTACATCAGACAGGCTTCCTGCATCGTGATTCCAACCACAGCATGCCTCCAGTTTACACGCACACGCTGCTACATCAGACAGGCTTCCTACATCGTGACTCCATCCACAGCGCGCCTCCAGTTTACACGCACACGCTGTTACATCAGACAGGTTTCCTGCATCCTGACTCCATCCACAGCACGCCTCCAGTTTACACGCACATCCACAACGCGCCTCCAGTTTACACGCACATGCTGCTACATCAGACAGGCTTCCTGCATGGCCACTCCGTCCACAGCCTGCCTCCGACCGTACCTCCTCCGTGGCCTCTGGCCCGTTTTTCGATGTGGCGAGGGCAGATGCAGGGGGCAGCGAGGGGAAGTTTCTCCTGTTATTCCGGGGGCTGTCCAAGGACACCTCCACGGTAGAGTCTTATGACAGCAATGTAAAAGGACATGTAATAAAACAAGTCTATGCGAGAATTAAAATGAAGTAAAGGCAAGAAAGAACGATTAAAAAAAAGCAATCTCTCTAGTACAAACAATAAACAGAAATTAAACAAAACAAAGAAATTCTTAAAAAAATTCCAGCACTCTCAAAGCCATTATGAATTTAAAGTCTACAAATATTAGCCTAAATGGCCTTGATAAATATCATTGTACAATTACAGTATGTTTATTTATACATATTATATTTTATGCTGACTTAATGCCATTACATAATATGACAAAAAAAATACCTGAAAATAAGTCTTCATCTTGATCTGAACTGATACCATTAGACTTGGGTTTGGTGTTGGTGGTCATCGGCTCCCCACTGAATAGACTGTTTTGTGGCAGAGTCCTTGATTTGTTCTGTATAGGATTACTCTGCGCAAAAAGAGAGCCATTCTGCGTAAGACCTTTTATAAATTAACTATGTCAGTATTAGCTAGTGTGAGTAATCGCAGTATCACATCACTGTGACCTAATTCAACGTGTTTTCCTGGGGAGGGGGGGGGGCACATGGTACCTGTACTGCCCAGAACATATAATAAGTATGTCTGGAATGCAGGGCTGCAGATGGAGACCCCCCCCCATTATTCAATCCTTTAAATTTTTAACAATTTAAATTTACATATTTTTTGTATAGTGCACTTTCATTACATTACATTGTCTCAAAGCGCTTTACATTATCTCTGCCCAAAGCCCCCAGTGAGCAAGCCAGTGGTGACAGTGACAAGGGAAAACTCCCTTAAAGGAAGAAACCTGGAGGAACCAGAGCTAAAGGGGGAGCCCATCCTCCAGGGGATGGCAGAGGAGGTCAGATAAACAGGATGGCAAAGTCCTAATTTACACCGCCTCGTAGGTGTAAATTAGGAAGCAGTAGGAAGCATCGTTTGGCATATTGCTAGCCCAGGAACAGATCACGGGTCAAAGGCTAATCTATCTTAGCCTAAATACGACTTTAAAATTTCTACTTTTTCGATAACCTACCAATTTAACAAAAGATAACTCAAACACTGATGTTACATTCTAAAACACTTTTTATTTAAAAAAAATAATAATAATTAAACAAAAAAAAAATCCAAAACTTGCCCTTGACTTTGCGCATCCTGTTTGTACTCCTGAGCGTTTTGGGTCCTCGATCAAGTTGAGAACTGACCTGCCAAGACTCTGCTGGATGCATTTTCGGTCACATGGACCAAAGCAGTACGCAATACAGAAAAGAGAAAAAAAAAAAAAAAAACAATCCAAACAAAACAATCTGTTACACCATTCTTTCAAAATAGCAAGCAATGTAAGTAAATATAAATTCTATGTAATCTGTACTGGGGTGGGTGATATAAAGGTATTTTTCACTTTTTGGATGGTGACCATATTATTTCACTGTAGCATGACCTGCCCCTATATGCAAATATAAGTATTTCGATCATTTAAAACTGAACCAGTTCCAAATAACAGAAGTGCCCATTTTCGGAATGAGTCTCTCCTCTCACCTCCTGTCAATGCCCTGGCTGGTTCTGACATTCCACTCCTGTCTTTTTCCATTCCTCTTTCCCAGACTCTTACCTTTACTAACCTAAACCAGGCTTAAGTAGCTACTTTTGGCACAATGCCACACGTTAATTGGGCAGTTGCGCTTTTAGCACGTATATATACACACATATATGCACACCGTTTAAAGTTTAAATGTTCTCCTTTTTAATTTGCTACTATATACATACACACATATATTACATATACACACACATCTGATATCATGATACAGCGTCAGGGTGTGTTTAATAGAAAACTCACAATGTGGGTAAACCAGTTACATATACTATATCAGGACTACAACTGGAGTGGTCAAGAAAAGAAAAAGCTGTATAATTAGGCTGCCGACTTCTTCAGGCATTAACAGTATAGCACAATCTACGTCACAATGTACACATGTGTACATTGTGTCACATCGCTAATGACTATGGCACTGATGTAACGTCCACCCCTTATCTATACCAAACCTATGCTGGATGCGACAATCAACAAACCCTGTCTGGACCACCAGAAGGCTGGTGTAATACTGGCTGACACAACTATGTCCTGAGTCATCCCCCCCCCCCCGCCGGATTATCGGAATACGCCTCCAACAAACATGGATTAAGGCATTTTGAAAGAAAATGGTGCAAAAGTTGTCTAGGAGCATTTCAGGCCCTTGTGCATGCAATGCAATTTTCTGTCCAACATCTGAAATTCACAATTCTGAAGGTGGAAGTGGAAAAAATACCACCAAATAGAATTAAAAAACTGAAATGTATTGAATACATGAACATGTAGGAATACTTGCTAAAAACGAGTAAAAATTGGAACAATCTGAAGAAACAAGCTGGAAGCACAGCATATCAGCACACATCAAATGTAACATAACATTTACAACCTCACAGACTACAATCTAAAAAAGAAACCAGTCGTGTCCAATGCACCCTCCATCCCCAATGAGCTGAATGCTTTTTTGTGATAATTTTGACTTTGAAAACACCTCGATAGCAGCTTTAAGTTCCTCTGAATCACTACTACGTAAACAACAAGGTGGTTCACCAATATCTTCTTCCTCAGATGGCTGAAGGAGATCCAGTTGCTACCACCAACCTTCACCAGATTTCACCTGATGCAAGATGGAATCATGACACTGTGCTATGGAAACCGCTCAACATGGGACTGCAGAACACTGGTAGATCGTGGTGAAGATTGGCCAAACCATCACCAGTACAAATCTGCCTTCAGCAGAGGATATCTTCACCATATGCTGCCTCAGAAAGACTGGCGACTTCACCAGGAATCCCTGTTAGCCTGAATAGGCACTTCCCTTCTGGCAGAGGGCACAGAAATATCAGCATCTGAAGCAGGATTTTCAAAAACATCACCCATGTGCAAGCCGAGGGATACTCAACAGCTGCCAATTAGGAAACTAGTGTTATAAATTGCTGTCAGGGGCACCATCTACTTGTTGTGACTCAAAAACAATTTTAGACAAAAAAAATCGTGTGTTACCTGTCGTTTAGTGTTATTGTCTGTGTTACTGATCCTGTTGTCATTAATGTCTTGTTTTTATCTTATGTACTGCGAGTGTGGAGATGACATTAAGGGATCTAATTTCACTAAGCAAATATGACAATAAAATGCATTTGATGTGCTACAGAGATAAACGTGAAAAGATGGTAACAGATTTTTGTCAAACTGCAGTGTATGGCCTAGTAATACTAATCCTAAAATAGTCATAGACAAGCATCAGTTTGTAGAAGCATTTCAATAAGTTATGTAAATGAACGGACTGAAGGATTCCCTGACCCTGGAGGGCTAGAAATGACTGCCGATACCTGCATGATCAGAAAAAGTTGCGGTTCATACTCCGGTCTATAAAGAAACTAATTCCCGGAGATACATCTCTGTATACTTTATGGTTAGCCGACAGTCAAGTGGGTAGCGTTCGTTTTCTATCACCTTTAAGCTGTCCAGCACCACTCCTACAATGCAAGGCTGTGCGATGGACGCACGACTTCGGGTTCCTCCTTCCCAAAAACGAAATGAGTCGCCGCGGCGCCCGTCCAAGATCACGATACTGGACCGCAATCGCGAAGGATTGGGCCCTGTGAGCCGAGCTGGCAGGCTGCCTCCCGATCGGGCCCTGCGAGCCGAGCTGGCAGGCTGCCTCCGGAACGCGCTCCGACCCAGGTAGGCGACCTAAGCGCGGGTGCCTGTCCACGTACGCGACTGCCTTTTTACCGGGATCGGGAGCACAGAAGCATGCAATGCTTACGGCATAGGTGAAGATGTCCTCTCCTTCGTCGCTGTCGCTGCCTGGAGTCCCGGGGTGCTGTCCCCGGTCTGCGGAGCCGGCGGAGGGAACGGCACCTCGCTGCGAGCTGGCCGCCATCTTTACGCGCTACGGCGCGAGCGCGGAGGAGGCGCAATTAATTAATTAATAACGACACCGGCGCGTGCCGCGGAGGCCGGCGCACGGTGCGGCGCGTGCGTTGCCGCCTTTCTGCGGGAGGGCATAGCTCAGCGACAACAACAATGATAATAATAATAATAATAATGCTTACTATCATTTCGCCTATATATTGAATTGCTATAGGTCTACTTTAGCAAACTACATCTCTAATATTTATCTACATATATAGGGAGCGTTAAAGTTGTTAAGTATTATTAAGTTGTGGAGCATGCAAGGTCACTGATGAAAAGAATGCAATTGGACTCATGGGGTGTCAGTCATGTGACTGTGTATGACTGTAGTGATGACTGATTTGCTGAATTAATTTAAAACAAAAATCCATTTTATCATACCTGTACTATACTATCAACAGCGGATTCGGATACAACTGAATGTCTGTATGCAATATAACATGCTTTTATATAAACATGTTTGCAAAAGTCGGTATGGTACTGCAATGCTCTCCTAATAAACAGGCACAAGAAAGAATTACAATGGTTGTTATTTTGTAATATCCCCTCTTAGCAGTGAAAGAGCTATTTGGTATGCAGGTTACCAGAAGTTTAAACAAGGAAGCACCCGAAAAACGGCTTTGAAATTCCAGTATATTTTTGAATGTTTTTTTGGAAAGAACTGTTGATTAAGCCTCTGCAATAAATAAACCCTGCTTTCTCCAAAATTATCTGGGTTGGTTAAATCTGATGAGAATTTTGTGGCGTTTGCAGGCTAGTAAAATAAATGTAGGTAAATTAAAATTATGAGCCAGCGATATTTTCAGCATGATTTGGTTAAATCAATTGATCATTTTAAGTAAACATCAACGTGAACCATATTATGCATGAAATGCATTTTCATTATGCTAGGTGCTTCTTCCATTTTCTTTGTGGGTTATTTCCGCCAACCAACATCCAAGTGTTTTCATCTCGATCTCAGTTATTCTGGGGTTACCTCAATTGAGGATTTCAAGGGCTGCTGTAAACTATTTAGCAAACTTTTACAAATAACAGAATGTGAAATGTAATACATTCGAGCTTATTGAAATCAATTTTCATTGATCATTTACACTGGGTGGTCTATACACAAAGGTGTTCAGATAGCGGATTGAGGAAAGTGATTGCATAAAAGATGAGGCTTTATTTGATGGCAGGAAATTGAGGCCGATTTTATTGTACAATAAAAGCATTACAAAATTATAATGTATGTGTGCCTATAAATAGTATAGAGGTATGAATTATACAAACTATATGAGGCAGTATAAAAGATGCATAATTGAATTTGCTATTAAACTAATGCAGTAAGTAAGTCTCAGAGATGCAGACAAATTCATAAAGGTGTATGTGGCAAATAAAAGAATGTTGGATCTTGAAATTCATTCACAACATAGCTATCCATGAAACGGTGAAATGGACACATTATTTGATGTTGTTTTCTGTGTCTAAATCAAACCGATAATGAGACAGAGCACGGATATGCAAACCAATATATCCTCTCAACGCTGCCATTGTCACGGAGCGGAGTAACGAATCGGTCCCTATCCTGCGGCACCATTACGGCCATAGCACCCAGCGTGACATCGCGCTCCGCCCACATCTCGCCCCGCCCTGTCATCGCACCCATATATGGTTATTGCGTGACATCTAACTCCGCCCACATCTCGCCCCGCCCCATCCCGCAGGCTGCAGCGAGGACCCTCTCATAAACCATGCAATTTACTCTTTATAGTTAAGTGTGATATGGCCCAATCAAAAGAGGTTTTAGAGGACCTCAGACAAAGAACTGTTGAAGCTCATAAGACTGAAAAGTGTTTCAAAAGAATTTCTAAAGACTAAAGGTTTCTTAAGATCTCCATCAGTCCAGTCCATTGTCATGCAGATTACCGATAGAAATTCGGCACTGCGGCTGCTGTCCTTCGCGGCGCCTGTATTTATTATTAGTACAGCTTAATGTAGATCAGGTCACTTTTTAGGAGTCTTTCATCCAGAAATCCAAAAACTTATGAAGGTTCCACAGCAATTCAGCATATATATATATATATATATATATATATATATATATATGATGTAGATATGATGTTGAGTATTTTTATGAAATATTTTAAATATGTTTTAATTTCAATATAATACTTCTAACGTTAGTTGATCTCTCATTTCATAGAAGCGTGCATTCAGAGCGGTATTAACTTCTGTATTCAATGCCCAAGATGTGACAGTGCAAACAATGAGCAGTGGAATGGAGAACAATTTCATAAACATAAACATTTCTCTATAATTTAAAGCAAATCAATGTTTTGCCTAGAAACAAAATCAGTAAGGTAACAATTTTTGCTGATGTTGCATTTGCAGAATACAGTGCTCGATTAGTGTATTTAAATAACCTGACTGGGTTTGTTCAGATGGCAGAAGGCGGCAGAGAAGGGCACGACTCCGTCAGGTTCCCACGTCATTGTCTGTCTTTTATTTATGCACACTTACAATTCCCCAGCACTGACTGCTAGTATTCGGCAGGCTGGTGAATCTCATTGTGCAATGACAGCGAACATTCATAGCGAATGAAAGTGATAATACATTTGCTGTGCAAAATATTTTCACGGCGGGGCTCCTGCGAGAAACCACCAAAGGCTAGGCGAATGCTTCCACACGTTTATTGTGCCAATTCACATCATTCTCCAGATCTGTAGGTAAATGCAGCCAGGACAGTAGACGACGATGAGGTAGAGACTTCGGAAACTCTAAAAAGCAGCTAGCAGCTGGGGCAAGTGACAACACAAGCAATGCAAACAATCTGATGGGGAAAAAAACACCAGGTCTTTGGCACACAGCTTCATAAATGCAAAAACGAGCGCGGGCGGGGAGGGGGGTGGGGGGGGTTGAGGGAGGTTAGCTGCATAAGGCCTACTCTGGATCTTTGTTCACTCTAGCGAAATTAGTGTTCTCTATATTGAACAGGAAAAAAAACCGTCATAACCAGGGCCAAGCCCTTGACAATACCTGCCCTTCTGCACATTTACAAAAAGGAAAAAATGATTTAAAAACATATGTTACCCCTTTTTGAAGTGCAAATTAAAAGTGCGACAATTTAAAACTGTACAATCTCAAAGGTCAACGTCCATTTCCATTTCACAGGCGTAATTTTAACTTGTTTTAAAACTTGATGGTCACTCAGGTGAACTGGTAGCCAACAAAGACACTGTGTTAATATTAACTGACTGGACAAACTATGTAAGCAAATAACTGCTTTAACACATTTTTTTCTTCTTGTGCTGGAGAAAGGACTTGATTAAAAACCTACACCAACAGCTTCAGACAAGTACGCTGAGGGGTGGGGGCGGGTATGGGGGAGGGGTCATTTAAAAGCCACCTCTCCGATTTTCAGCGTCACGACTTAAAACCGCTTGTGTACAAAATTAGTTAAAAACTGCATCACAATGTCTGAAATGCAACTGGTTAAATGAAGCATAACTCATTCTCTCAAAGTAAAAAACTCCAGCTAGCTGCCCGGGAAAAACAGGTAGCCAGCCGGGGAAGAAAACACAATGCAAAGGCACTGAATGGCCGGGAGGGCCACCACAAAAGGCAAATGGGTCCGCAGAGTTGTTTACCAACATGCAAGGAATGTGAAACAAAAAGTAAACAAACAAGGAAAAAAAAAAATCATTAAAAAAATCAAGGAGAAGGTGTTTTTTTTTCCAACACCTTCGGAACCCTGACCTGAATCACCTTTCTCGCTCTGGTTACACCCAGGGGTCTGTGAACTGCATAAGTGCTGGGCTCCAGTAAGTCCTCCTGACGCCTGTGCATAGTGCCACCGGGGACGAGTAAACAGCAAAGAATAGCAAGTGCAATCATGAACTTCTGACTGTATCTCCCCCGCCCCCCAGACTCCAGGCTACTACAACCAGCTTTTATTTTTGCTGCCTTTCTTTTTGGGGGGGGAGGGGGGGCGGTATGTGGGAGGGGCATGGAGGGCT
>JAODKL010000009.1:530129-550696 GCA_026780765.1 Petrocephalus schoutedeni | reverse complement strand
TTAAATCACCTTTCTTCCCCATTCTGAAGCTCGGTTTGAACTGCAGCGGTTCGTCTTGACCATGTCAACATGCCTAATTGCATTGAGTTGCCACCATGTGATTGGCTGATCAGTAATTTGCGTCAACGAGCAGTTGGACAGGCGTGCCTAATAAAGTGGCCGTTGAGTGTATGCTGGAACAGAAGCTGGATATATGGCAGAGCTGCAGGGTTTAAGGCATGTAGCTGAGGTCTAAAGCTGGGTTTACTTACTGCCGGGGACAGCGCCGAATCTGACAGGGAGAGTCCCTCAAGGTCTGTCACCAGACTGCTGGACAGGAAGTTATTCACAGGGGTCACCTGCGGGGATGGCGCAGGTTCGACTGCAAAATGACGGGGACAGAGGTAGGTGGTCGTGAGGGCAACAGCCCGGGAATGATGCTTAACACCAGTCACAACTGAAACAGATTCTCAATAGTGTTATTTTAATTCATTAAATTTAAATAAAATGCATAAAACTTCAAGTAAATATCATGGAATCTTGATCTAGACAGAACATATATATATATATATATATATATATATATATTACTATTATTATTTTTTTATATATATATTTTTCACTCATTTGCCACAGGTTACTAGTCACTGCCAGTTTCTCCTGCTTCACCTTGTTCTTGTGTACTGATCTCTTAGAGACTTTGAGTCTGGAATCAGTCTACCACACAGTGTAGCCTTCTGCCAGCAGAACCAGGATTAAACCAGGATTTAACAATGCAGATTTTTTTTTAAATATCAAGTGGTCTCTTAATTTTTCCCCAGAGTTGTATATTTAACTTTTTGAAAAGTTTTTATATACACTTACAATCATCCAGATCCAGCAGGGACATTTCCTTCTTGTCTTTCTTGGGTTGTTTTGGAGGTGGTTTGGCAGCACATGTCTGTGGAGAGAGTGGACAGAGATCCCTGAGTGGGCTGCCAACGCTCCTGCGCTCACGCTGCTGATTTAACAGATCAACTCCCCAGGTCAAATAGGGTGAGTGTGACCAACATAAACCCTCACTGAAGTGGGGCCTTTTCGCCAGGCTAGCTGGCTGGGTTCGTGCTCCCCCCGGGCTGCCCCCACCTTCGGTGTCTTCCTGGCGTCTGCGTCAGACTCGGACTCCCCCTCGGACTCGCTCTCGCTGCTCTCCGAGGAGCTCTGCTCCTCCTCTTCCTCCGACTCGGAGTCTGTCCCGGCCTTGGGCCCTTTGCCCTTAGACGCTTTCTTCCTCTCATCCGCGCTGCTGGCCTCGCTGTCAGGGGGGAAGGTTCTGCCTCAGAGCTACAGGCGTGTTCGCAGGCAGAGTGACTGTGACCGGACGCGCCAGAAACCCAGCCCTGGCCACTCATATTGCTCCCAAAACTTAATAGACACGAAATAAAACTCATAAAAGCTAAGAATAGGAATTACACGTGCAGCATGTATTATAACTGGGCTGCAGAGCTCACTGGGAGGACAATGAGATATTCCCCATTATTATTCATGGTCTCCTCGCTGGGCATTACCTCCCCTCGCTCTCCTGCTTCTCGCCTCTGCTCCTCCTGCCCCTCTTGTGCTTCT
This sequence comes from Petrocephalus schoutedeni, assembly GCA_026780765.1. NCBI lineage: Eukaryota > Metazoa > Chordata > Actinopteri > Osteoglossiformes > Mormyridae > Petrocephalus > Petrocephalus schoutedeni. Next base: position 549,115 of record JAODKL010000009.1, on the reverse strand, counting down.
CCTCCTCCTCCTCGTCTGACTCCGACTCGCCCTCACTCTCCTCGCTGCCCGACTCCTCACTGCCCCCCTCGCTGCCGCTGCCAGTCCCACTGCCCGTGTCCGAATCTGGAGGGGAGAGCGGAGGCTGTCACACACACACACACACGTGTCCCCCCCATGGCCCCTCGCACACCTTATACTGTCAAGGGCTCATGGTACATGTAAGCTAAGCAACGTGCTCCTTATGTTGAAAAAGAACTGCTAAATATGGCAAATAAAATACACAAAAAAAAAATTATATCGGTGGCCAGGTGATCATGACAGACTGCAGTCGCCATGGAAAAATGGACTCCGGGCCGGTTACCGCTGTCTGCTGACTCCGTGGGTCCGGATTCCCCCTCTGAGTCCGAGTAGAAGGGCTTCTCCACCTTCTTCTCCTTTCTCTTCTCACGGCTGCTGCATTTGGTCCACTCAGGAACCTGCAGGCAGTGGAGATGTGGTCAGCACCTGCAATCTCCATGGCCCTTCTCTGTCAGCTATGCAGCCTGGCACGGGCCCCAGGCCCCCCCGAGACCCTGTCAGGATAAGCGCTTGGAAGATGGATGAATGGATGGATGGATGGAGAGATGAATAATAATAATGAGATGGCAATAATAAGGCTAAAAGCTTTTCTAAATAAGTGGCCATGAGAGTTTGACCCAGGGTTACCAAAACAGACCAGAAACCACCAGTGAAGAATAAGGTAACCAGTCTTTAAATAGATGGGTTCTTCTTTTTAGTTATACAGATCTTACGGATCGTGGAATCTGTTCATTCAGAGGTCAAGGAAACACGCAGCAGAAAAATGAGCACCTGGTGTTACTCTCAGGGCCAATTCTGATTATCTTACCAGGAGAGTTTCAGCGGAGAAATGGGTCATCATTGAAAAGTACTTAACGTTCTCTAGTTAACAGAAAAAAATGTGTATTTATATAAATAGAGCAAGCCAAACAAACCGCTTATTAAACCAAAGATCGCTGTATGCGGACACACAGAACCATACAGCTACTTCGCAGAATGGCTTGTTGTTCACAAAACCAATAAACTGACAAGTCATTTGAAAATAAAGACAAGGGCAATAACATAAGAGAACACAAAATACTTTCAAGGAAACAGCTTTTGGCAAATTAAGCGGAGAGGTGGGGTTCTGAGGTGAGCGCTGCACAGGGCAGTAAGGAGCTGCGGCGATTTGGGCCCTATGCTGTCCCACTGACTGACTCACTCTGGTTAAGGCTGTGACTCTTTCAAGCAGCATAATAACCTGCCAGATGGGAAAGAAAAGAATGGCATGGAGTCGAAATGAAGAGTCAAAGAAAAGACAGTACAGAGAAGTGCACGGCACAAAGACAGAGAGGGGTCTGTCCCGTGGGCCGCCGCCTGGCGCGAGGGCATCCAAATTACCCGCCAACTAGGCACTAATGTAGAACTCTTTACTGAAACACACACAAGCTTTACTGCAACCATAGAAAACAACGGGGAGGCTTGGGGACTTTCAACTTTCAATACAAAGAACTTTCCATTCAGATATCCTGCCACAATGAGAGCGGTACATCAGATTCTGGCAGAGACGCTCATTGCTGTGTGATTCTGCGTGATCAGAGCTGCAGTGAGCAAAACGCTCGGGGAACGAGCTCGCTTATGCGGCCGGAAAACACACACGGACATGTGACTCTATATGAGGAGCAGTGTGTCCGGACATCCGCAAGTCAAGCGAGCAACATCAGCTCAGCTCTCACACGCTAAAGCGAACTACATAAGCATAAGAGGGTATAAACACATAGAGGGTTATAAACACATAGGAAACATCTCATAGTATCATTTAATTGTATCCCTCAAAGCCCATTCAGACTAAATAACAATATTCCATTTACATCCTGACCTACAGATACCTGCGGTAAATTCATCCCTAATAATTATTCAGTTGGTTATGAGCAATCTGACTTTCTGAGTAAGGCTCGTTTTCTCCTGAGACCACTTATACGTTAACAGCCTTGAAGGTACGTGACGGCATTTATTAAGTTGTTCATAAATTCTGCTCTGTATATTTCTGTCTTCTGAGCCTCCCTTGCCACAGGTAAAGAGGAGGAATCAGACAGGGGTGCACAGCAATCCCACGGGCACCTCTTGCCAGCCTCCTAGCGAGCCGATCCGCCCCCTGCTGCTGGAAATGACCTCCTGTAGCTGCAGGTCAGGGCAAAGAGAGAGACGGTCAGCGAGAGGAATGACACACGAGGGTGGTGGAGAGGAGGAGGAGGAGAGGAGGGGGGGGAGGGAAGAGGGCTTTCAGATCAGACACACAGCGCTGTCCGGACAACCATCCTGTCTTGGAATCGCTGGGAAAAGTCTGCATTGGCTACGGGACAAGGCAACCCATAATGGAGGAGGGGAGTGAAAACTCTGAGAGAGGAAGCACCCTCCAGAGCACGAGCCAATCAAAACCCTCAAACGTCCAATGAAGAAGCCGAACCAGGTGCTTTTAGGTTTTTCGGGGATTTGAATCTAAGTTTCGATCCGATCTTGGATCTCGATTTATCACAAAGGGAGATGAACAAACAGCACAATGGGCACAGACTAGGTGGTAAACCAGGCAAAGACCTGCCCCTGTTTGACTCATGAAGTGTTTCCCTGCGGCGTGCTAGATGGTTCTGGGGCTTTGTACAGAGCGCAGAAGATGGCGTGGTCTGATGACGCATGCTCTTCAGGGCCAAGCCGATTCCAGCGGACTGGAATTTCACAGCATCCTGAGCAAAGCTTGGTGTGATTCAGAAGCCATGCCGATTCAACCCCCGCACTCTCAGCCCTCAAAGACACGGCAACATCTCTGCGTGTTTCCATAGACACCACTTCCCTCCTTTGGTACAGGAAGATAATCATAAGATAAGGTGCGCTCAGCTACAGCCTTGGCTAGGTCACGGCGCTACCATTCCATGGAGCAGATGTTCCACAGCATGTACCCGGGGGAAGGCACTCTTATTGGATGGCCACTTGTATTTGGCAATGCTGTTCTAGAAAAGCATGGAGATGAACAGGATATGATGCGAGCCTCGTAGGGTGCTTCCATATGGGGCCGGTAAGACAGTAATTAGGGTCGGACACAGACAGCGCTCCCGTAGGACTGCTGAAAGTCTTCTCCCTTAGCCCCCCGAGACTGTTGGCGAGCTTGCCCGAGGACACAGCTGTAAGGGTTACCTCCACATTGCGCACGGACGGATCTGGGGCCACCTCCGGCCAGTCGGGCAGCTCCTGGTAACCTCCAGCCTTGGCGTTCAGCAGGTGAGAGAGGGAACCCAGCTGGAAGTGATCCCGGTCTACAACACCAACACACGAGAGACTCTGTTTGCCCAGCTGCTCCGATGATTTTTTGTTTATAACACAGCATTAAGCTTTCTGGCAATCTCAAAGCACTTAATAGCACTCTACCGAGGTGTACCCATGATCCATATGGCCAAAACACAAAATGCTGATATTTCACTGCATTTACAGTAATGGCTAAGTCAGGAATACATTCCCATTAAATCTGTCATTTAAGGATCTTAAAATACACTGAAATAGACTCCTGTTAAGTCTGCCATTTAAGGATCCTATTGCCATGCAGGTGTGGCTAAGATAGTGAAAAATTAAGTTGTTCCTTTAATACAAATGAATATATATATATATATATATATATATATATATGTGTGTAAAGAACAATAAACAGAAACACAGGAATCCACATACAATACAGTAATTATACAAAATACAGCATTTATATATGAAGAAAAAGAGAGGTAGCAATCAGGATATTGCACATGGAACAACTGACATATTGTAGAGTACAAGAGTGTAAATAAAATGCTGGACAACACAAGTAGTGCGTGGGAGTAAGGCATAGCTACTGAGCAGAAACAGGGACGTCACATGATGCGGCTCAGAGCAGACAGGAAAGGTACCATTAGACTGCCCTGTGGGGGGAAGCAAGCAAGGGGAGGTAAGGTTCAGAAGAGGCTGTTCCTGTGTCTGGTTGAGCGGTCATGTATGCTGCCATATCTCTGAGCAGATGGCAGTATAGTGAGAACAGCGTGGTGGGGCCCATGAAAGTGCTAAGTGCCGTCCAGAGGCGGGGGTCTCTGGAGACGCCCTTGATGTCTGGCAGCTGTACACCAAGGATCCACGCGGCTGACTTGCTGAAGGGCATTCCGATGAGTGGCAGAGCCACGGGCACAGCGCCCTCTTATGGCCTGGCTCAGGATACTGCCTCGGCCTGCCGTTAGACATGACGCATTGTAAGTCAGGAGAGCAGTGTGCTCGGCAGAGCTGCTACACCAAGCACTGCTGATAAAGGGTTCTGTCTAGCTTTTCAAAAGTATTAGCCACTGTGGCTAACTGGTTTCCTACCCACGCATGAAACGTATTGGCCACAAAATCACTCTCACGCTGAAAGTAGGACTGCTTCTACAGATGCATGGTCAGAATTGTGTCAAGCATGTTTGTGCATGTTCTATTCTTCCACACACACAAATTTCCCTATAATTTTACAGCCTGTGCGTGCTTCATCATACCGGCGTGGAGTGAGGAAGAGAGTGCTCTCCTGCTTAGAATAACATACGGTACACTGGACCAAGCTGAACTTTCAGAATCCCAAATCTGGTGCAAATGAAAAGGGTTGGAAATCGCTGACGGTAATTAGCTGGTTGCTGATCTATTGTGTTTTGCTGGGGTCATGCATAAAGTGGCTTGCAAAGCCATAAAAATGAATGGAATATAAAGAAACAAACTCTCAGAGCCGACTCATTTTTGAATGACCCACCATGTTGGCAATCGATAACTGCTATGGTTGGGTTTTTGAGTTTGGTCTTCGCTCAACCAGTGATATACTTTTGAACAAGAAAGGCCTGATGACTGTGATATTTAGCTTCCCCAATATCAGGAGGCGGGCATGTTCCCCCGACTGAAAGCGAATGTTCTCATGCGGGAACATATGTATCTGGTGCACATTTTACAAGACATCAGATTACATTTGGTTGCTTTGCTGACACTTTTATTCTAAGTAGCTTTGTTACCCATTTACACAAAAGGGTATTTTACTCGGGCAGTGCAGGATAAATACGGTGAAAAAGACCCTATAAACCCTATAAAACAGTATAATGCAGACAAAGGCAATTCCGGAAGCCATCGTACTTAGTCTTAAAATCTAAACGGGGAACCCGGAGGAGACCTGCACCAACATGATGAGAACATGCAAGCCCCCCCACGCAGAGTAGAACCCGAGCTGCCAGCCCTGCAAGTGTGAGGCACGCCCACATTATGAAAGAGAGAGGGGTAAGGGGCATACAACCACCTCAGGGATGAGAACCGGGCTGCAGCCATGCAGCGGGTGACACCTCAGCACCACACTGTCCAGATGGAGTTGGACAGTGTGAACTTTTTCCCAGTGCTACCACCAACCCCCAAATGTTCCCGGAAGCTGGAGGTCCTGCTTTCGGGGCCGGATGTAGGTTAAGGTCATACCCAGGGCAAAGCAACTGCAGGTTAAGGGCCTTTCTTAAGGGCCCAACGGAGTAGGATCACTCCTGGCATTCACGGGACTCGAACCAGCAACCTTCCAACTGCTGGTACAAATCCGGAGGCCCAGAGCCACCACTCCAGCCACACATAACAAAAGGGTAAAGCTAAACGTTCAGATGCTAAGTGCGGGAATTCCAGCGGCGCGAGAGCGACATGAGGGATGTCAGACGGCCCTTCCCGGCACACCTTTGAAGGGAGACTCGAGCACGGGGGCCGGCTTCAGCGCGAGGAACAGCTTCTTGGCGTACTTGCTGAGCGCGCTGCTCTTGTCGGTGGGCACGATGAGCTGCCGGATGAAGCGAGCCCGGTCTCTGATATCATAGTTCTGGTCGTACTTGGCCAGGTTGAGCACGTACTGAGTCAGCAGCTTGGTCTGCAGGGTGCGCGAGAGGGAGGAAAGCCAGACAGAAACACTATTCACTGGTAGGTGGCAGCAGTGGCTGTGTGTGTATGTGCGTTATGCATATATCACGCTGTGGGGACAATTATGTGACAAAAACCCCCACAAGAGGAAACTCAACAAAAAACTGCAAAATTCTTGTATTTTTTTGGTTACTTATGTTTAAGCCTGGGTGGGGGTTAAGGTTGTCATAAGTAAAGGCATATATGAATATATACATGTTTGCATGCATGTGTCTGGGTTTGCACAGGTTAGACCAAAATGTCCCCAAAGTGCGGTCAAACCTGAACCTTACTAACTCTTGGGTACATTTTTCAGGTCCCCAATGGGATAACCTCAATTTTCTAAAAAATAAATATGTGAATGCAATCAAAAAACTTGGGATTAGGGATTTTCCCACAGAAATGAATGGACGGTCCCCATTTAGATGGGTACGCGGGTCTGTGCGTACATGCCTGTGCATCACCCTGGGTTTTCGTTGAATATGCCTACAATGACAAACAAGGCCCATCCGGAGGGAAATGCAGGCTGCAGATTACATCTCTGGAGGGCCAGACTGTGCTGCGAAATTAAAGGCAAATACCTCGTAGCGTCCCCATCTGCCAGGCCCTGGCACCTTCAGACTAACTTTGATCACCCCTGAAGCTGACATCACCACTCAAGGGTGAAAATAAGTTGCCGCTGTTTTATGAGGCTGAACGCGCTGCCATTTTACGAGGGCCTATTGCGGCGGAGTGTCTCGCTTTCAGCACCACGGACAGCTCTATGCGGCAGCTGCATGGAAGAACAAAGCGCGTGGCTTTCATGCCGGAAACAGCCGAAGGTCACCCGCTCTGCGCTTCTCCGAGACACGGGCGGACAGCTGCGCGGCCTCTGCCAAGCCCGCCCAGCTTCGCACTTTGCTGCAGAAACGCTGAAGGGAGTCGGCAGCGGCATCATAAAGTGCACCCGGCACATTAAAGTCACAGAGCACTCTGGCTAATTACACTGAAGGTTTACCCTGCTAGCATTTGAGAGGCAAATTGGACAGTGGCATCTGCAACGGGGCTGGACAGAATGGCAACCAAGTGGAACCGAGGGACAGGAGACCCAGACGACAGAGAGAGACTGCAAAGACAGACAAGCAACGCCTCCACCTGTACCAGTGGATTCCGGCGTGTTCCCCAGCCATGATTTACCCCATATGGCTGCTTCAAAACAACAATGTTGATGAGGATCTAGAAAAGCCTGCTTTCCCCAAGTGTTTGTCTCTCTGCTACCTCTCCAAACATGGTTGTTATTCACGCTCCTTAAACCACAATTCAAACCCAAAGCCTCAGTCTCATTAAGGCGCCGTCTCGTTCACCTGCTTGGAGTTGGTCAGGTACAGCTTGGCAGCCAGATTGAGGACCTGCAGCTTGACGATGTCCTCCTCGTTGGTGAAGGACTTGGCCATCTTCCTCAGCACGTCGGGAGCGATCTTCGGGATGTGCTCACAGTACTCACCGATGAGCCACAGGATACTGGCTCGGGCCATGGGCACCTGGGCACGGGGGGGGGGGGGGGGGGGGGGGGGGGGGTGTGGGGTAGATGTGGCACTGGTGAGGTCTCCGACCCGAAGTTCTGGCATTGGATAGCCCTGGATGACCTCAGAAGAAGTCAGCTTCAGCTGAGAGCCTTTAAGGGGCAGCCACTTCCCAGCCAGGGAAGCTGCAGGGCGTTTGTATTATGGTTTTAATCTCTTAATTGTTTAATTAAAACCATTAAGCAGTCAGAAGATCATATCACATTCATACATGTATGCTAAGTGCATGGATCTGTGAATCATAGACGCACAAAGGTGGGAATTTCTCCCCCCTGCTCAGTGTCCTGCTCGCCTCGATACCATCCGGGGGACGAGCTCCGGAGGTCATTGGCCAAGCCCAGCACCGCAAGCCTCCGCCTCACCTGGATGTTATCCGTCAGCTTGGCCATGTGCTTGATGATGTCACTGTGCCTCTCGGGCTGCATCTGCAGAAGCTTCTTAATCACCACCACTGACTCGGCCACCACCAGCTCTGTGAGGGCCGCAGAAGGGCTGCCTGAGCTACGCTGCCACCGAGACCCCGCACTGTCACTCCACAGAGAACCCTGGAGGAAGTGGCCAGGGAGACTCACCATCTCGGTTGGACAGCAGCTGAACCAGCCCGTTGAGACAGGTGTCCCTCACCTCCCCAATGTTGGTGGCACAGCGGCCGATCGCTTGGATGGTGGCAGCGACAAAGTCTTTGTCCATGCTTTTAATGTAAGTCTACAACCATACAACCACAGGAATCAACGCAATACATTATCCAGGGCATGTATATCTATATAGAACATGAGAATGTCATGCAGTGTACTTACAGATATATAAAACTAAGTAAAAACATCATGAACAAATGTGTTGTTATGCAGTCTGAAAAAGAAATGGCAATGCTACAAATATTGTTAAATAATGTGCCCAACCTGAAATTCTCTCAGAATAGTGGATATGTTGGTTTCGTTTGCCAGGTTGGTCAAAACTTCTAACTGCAAATACAACAAATAAGTCAGGTCATCATGTGTAAACAAATCCATCTATCCATTCTGCCTATAATTTAACAGGGTAACAGGGGACCTAATACCTATCCCCGGCTCTTAAGAGCACAAGTACATCCTGGACAGGATTCCAGTAAACAAATAAGGGTTTTTCTACATTACAGCAGTGGCACCAGAATACATTTGGCTACTAAGGATGTTGCTGCTGCACCCTATTAATAACTCACTGATAATGATGTATCACATCACAATGTACAACACACCTACAATTACCTTAAGGACCTTGATCTGGGTAGGGTCTGTAGACCGGATATAGAAGCTCTTCAAATAGGGCTCAAACATTCCCTTTGAAAAGAGAGACACACATTTACTATATACATCTCATTCTGTCCATTCCTGCCTTCTTCTCATAAAAGTTCTTATGAACATTCAATAAACACTTCAGTGGACACATACATTTTAATATAGCATGACTCCAAAAGTCTCACTGAAAAAGTCGTTTCAAAGGGGCAACTTCATAAGTGGACTCACACATTTTTGTTTTAAAGTGAATTTTCCCAAGAGCCTAAGCATGTAAATCAATTACTTATAAATGAATATTCTACTTACACGTCGCCTGATGGACATCGTTGCCACATTCTGCAATACGACGTACTGGACTTCACTGTGGGGTAAGTATAGCATGCAATAGTCTCAATTCATTTAATGCTGTTGGCCTGCTTTACTACAAAGTTCCTTTACTGGACTGATTAAAATCGACAGCATATGTACCAATGACTAGTATATATACCAAAGAATGAACCAGTCCACAAAAAGCTTCATTGTAACAAAGTTGTTGTATGACTTATTGCTGGCTACTCCCTTAGAAAATGTTTGCTCCTATATGTCAGTACATTTACTGTGAAAGGTTTAAAGCAGAGTGCATCCTTCAGACTGAATGCTTACAGGACCTCACAACCTCCACAAGGAAGGAATACCCAGCAGAGTCTATTTATCGTATCACTACAACTATGCGCCCCTAGAACATTCTGCGGCTTCATCACAGCAACTTCAGGTCAAGACGTGATCTTTGTGCCACTCTTACGAAATGGGCCCCGGGCCCTGGGCCCCCTCACAGCACTGACCTGTGGCTCCTCATGAGCCGAACCAGGGCCTTGGCGATGACCCCAACCTCTGCTTTGGGGGCCAAATGGAAGTACAGCTGAGCCACAGCCATCACCACCTAGGCATGGATGTCAACATGGATGTTAACAGGATGATGCTTGTTTGGATTCAGTGCTCCTTCAGACTGGGTGCAGACGGCACTTACGGCTGCATTACGGCTCTGCAGAAGGGGTTTGGTGTTGCGTAGCAACAGCCTGTGGTCGGGGTCCATCACGTAGGGCTTCCTCTTGGCCACCAGGGCGGCAGCCTCCGGCTTCTCCTCCTTCCCCTCGTCTTCATCGGAGCCGTAGAAGGCCTTCTCTGTGCCCTCCTCCAGCAGGGACTCCTGCGCGGAAGTGGGAGGAGATGATGGGGGTGATCCCCCCTGGGTGGGCGCGGTGGTGAGGTGGGCACACTCACGTTGGCGTTGGGGTTGAGGAACTGCGTGCGGGCGTAGCGTGTGAGCATGTTGATGATGACCACCTGGCCCCACTCCTCCACGTCGATCAGCAGGTTGCACAGCTTGCGGTAGTTCTTGTGGATGAGGTCAATACGCTCGGGGCAGACCTCCTCAAAGGCCATCACCACGCTGCCCGCCACCAGCTGGGGGCACCGAAACACAAGGTAAGAAGCCTGGCCTTTCACCTCCAGGCAAGACTCAGACTCAGCAGAATGGCAAATGGCAAAGATTACATTTCCATGTTGCTGTAATCGAATGTAATGAAACCAAAGCACACAGAAAGATTATTTATCAACTGATAATTCTGTTAGTGGATATAGTTGATTTACTTTTTTGTTTTGACGTTAATATTATTTATGTGTGCAGTTTTGACTACATAATGCACTAACATCGTGAGTGAGTTATTAAACATTTTTGCCTTGTTCACTTGTTCACTGTTTACTGTTTAACAGCAATAGTCACAATAAATGTGAGTGAAATGTATCACAATCAGTCCAATGTGACAAAATACAGTGTTCTTCATCCATCTTACACCCTACTCAAAGAGCCCCGTGGGGGGGGTCTATTCCAGGCATCACATGACACAATGAAAAAAACACTCTGGAATGAGATGACAGTCCACAGCATAGCAGGCAAACAGCAGATTGGAAACGCCACTCCACATGCATGCGTGTCTCACACTGCGGGAGCAAACCCAGCAAGAATACGCAAACTCCACACACACACACAGAGGGGGGCGCGAGGCAGCGGCGATACCCACTGAGCCACCACGCTGCCTGCACGCGCTTCCTATTCGGTGATTCAGTCAGCAAAAAAAGTGCCAAAAAATAATCCGTCTCAATGGGTTTAATGAGCGTGCAATTATTTCACAGTCTTTGTTTTAAATACGGGACACATTTATCACATATGTGCAATTCCAAATGCTGTAAACCAAAAATAACTAGTATGTACTTATATTAAGTAGGACACGGATACACAGAAACAGATCCACAAAAACAGACTACACCAAAAAACAAAGAACCAAATATCTCAAACGGGTGATATAAATTTGACAAACAGTGGCTTGACATTCATAAATGTACTAAATATTAATTAGATCAGTGTTTCTCAGCTGAGTCCTAAGGGACCCATGTTTTCGCTCCCTCCCAGCTTCCTATTAGGACCGTCTGGCAGTTTGCTGGGAGGGATGAAAACACGGGCCGTCTGCGGGTCCCCAAGGACCCAGGTGAGAAACACTGAATTAGACAACTGCCATAAATATGGCGGAGTTAGATCAGAAGGAGTCCTCACCGTGGTTTTGTCAGCGAGGAGTTTTTCGATGACTTCGATCAACTGGTCTTTCTGATCTGGGTCTAAGCTAAACAGACACAAGAGTTGGCATGGTCAGACTGAGAAGGGAGGCATTTCAACAAGGTGGGTTAAGAGAGTAGAGCGAGAGCAAGGAGAATGAAGAAACTGCATGGAACACCAGGACAAGAGCAAGGCGAGGTAGGCGGAGCCAAAGGGGTCTGCTCTGCGATGACATGGCAGCTCGGTCCTGCTGATCCGGCAGCTCAGGAGTATTTCTTACTGGGTCACTGCAGATGTAGTTGCAGACCTATATGCATAATCATCATTTAGGCTCTCCAAAGAGCAAAGAAGCAGTAGAGCACGATGTGTAATTAACGTTATTCTAACGAGCTGGGCTTTCAGGATATGATCAGCTGTACTGCAGGCAGTGTTCATTTTGACAGCATATTTTGTTTTGAAGAAAATGCTCTTTAGTTCTAGTCATATTTTAGACTTTTTTTTTGTTTTAGTTGACGAAAATTATAGGCTATCTAGTCGACTAAATCTACTTCAGATTCAGTGAAATACATCTATAAATGCAGTCAATGAAACTAACAGATTCAGTTATCGTCTTATACATGTACACACACACACACAAATTGGTCTACCTCCATCCACTCAAAATTCCTAAAGCAAATATATGTAAAGCTATTGCTCTGGGCTTGCCCTAAGTTTGAACAGGCAGGGGTCTGCAACAGGGACAGGGCTCAGTGAATCAATGTGTAAAGGCAATAAGTGTTGGTCAAATTCTATAAAATATGTCTACAAATAAATTTTAGATAAACTCAAACCAGGAACCAGTCAAACCACTGACACCCAATCACTGTAAACCGCTCTATGGATTAAACACTCCCCTGGCCGTCATCCAGACTCTTTATTCAGCTCAGATGTTGGGAGGAGATGCCATGCTGGGGCAAATATTTACTCCTGCTTACTACCTGCAACGTTACAATTACTGAAATGTGCAATGTTCAGAGAACTGCCGTCCAAATCACATGACACTAGACATTACATCAAGAAAAGAAACACTATCCACAGCCCATAGTTTTGACCAAGTTACCTGAACCATACACATACCTTAAAAATGTCATGAAACAGTCATTAATGACTATAGTTCTGCATTGTAAGCATCAAGGCAAAGTATATAAATAGGTCAATAGGGTTAATAGGGTCATCTATATAATTATATTCATTTATTCAGCAATAAACAGGAGAGGGGGTCCCTGCTCTCTCTCTCTACCCACCACGGGACGGGGTCCCTGGCCACAGATTTAACTGTCACAAAGGCTGTAACACAAAACACTGCACTAATTCTAAAATGGCTTTATATGAACTTCAGCAATAAATAAAATATAAATAAAATTTTTTTTGTCTCAATCAAAATACTTGCATCTGATTCATCTTCATTCGCATTATAAGAAACAAAAATCGTGTCCTCTTTTTTAAACACACTAAAAGAAAAAAAAATCATTTCATTGTGTTTTTAGTTTGTGGTGACTTTCCCTGCTATTGGTGCCCCACCTGGCTTGCAGCAAGTTTGTTTTATTTCAAATTAAATGTGAAATTTCACGAGCCACCCTGTCAATCCGCCACAGAGTTTACAGACCAACTGTACAGAAATAAGTGCTCGGCTCACACCAGGACGGGCCACTCCCACTCTTGGAGGGTCAGATTCCAACACAGCTTGCAGACTTCCCTGCTGAAACACACACACTAACTCAGGTAATTCGCTGACTGAGATGTGTCTGACAAACTATGTTGGATTCCGGCCCTCCACGACTGGAACAGGGCATCCCTGATTTACAAGCTGGAAGCCAGTTAGATCAACATAATCCAAACACACGCAAACAAAATCAACACTACAGATACTACTTCTGATTGGATCCATTTCGAATTTGCCTTCCTGACATTTCTGTCTTGTTTTTGTTTCACTTGAAGAGTTATTGGATTTCATCATAGTTTTTGGCATCATAAGTTAACGTTTCATTTCATTTTAGTAAATTAAACGTCTTCGTTTTCGTTGACAAATAGTAAATAGTGTCCGTTAACTAAATTAACGCTAACTGCAGGTGTGTGCGTGTGTGTGTGCGTGCGTGTGTGTGCGTACCTGTAGAGCTTGGGGATGGCATGGGCGGCAGTCTTGCGCACGTAGGGGGACATGTCCGAGGCGGCCTCCTTGATGGCCAACATCATGATGGGCACGATGATGGTGACTCTGATGCTAGAGAGGACCCGCAGGGCGCTGGCCCGGATAAGCTGGTTTGGGTCCTGGAGACAGGAATGATGTGTTGTTGGTACCGGGCCCAGATCCATACGCCATCTGGGACTTATCCCTGGAATCGCTGCCCTGGCTTTCTTTCTTCATTTATTTCTTTGTGCATTTTTATACCAACATAATAAAATCAGCTACTCCTGTTTTTATTGTGTTTCCTGCTTTTCTCTTTATCCTACAAAACAGCAAAGCCCACAATATTCTGTGGTAAAGATATTCATCCAAAACATACACAACTTAAATTTATGCACAAAACATCCTTGCTGCTTGATGACGTAAATCAATCACGGTACATGAACCTAAAGATTTTGTGACAGACTGTCACTGACATTAATCACTTTGACTCTGGGTCTTACATTAATATTTATTTAGCAGACACTTCTGTCCGAAGCAATGTAAAAGTGTAAATCTGAAAGCAGGGTCAGACGGCCCCTGAAGCAGTTGGGATTAAGGGCCACGCTCAAGGTCCAAACAGTGGCAGCACTGGGCCACAGGATTTAAACTAACCACCTCCCGGTCACAAGTTCAGAGCCCCGCACCACCCCTCCCACAAATATAAATTTATTCTGTACCTCTGCCTCCCCAAACTGACTAATGTTCAACAGCCTGGAGTTACTGCTAAAAATAGCTGGAGAAACATTAGGACGTCCTTTCTGTGATCTGGAATGATAGGTATAAATGTATTGTAGGAAAGCCTCTGCGGGAGACGACGCGTTTTTTCCAGAGTGTCAGACGAGACAAATATCTGCGATGACGAGGCTCTCGAAAACTTCAGTAATGGGACAGCCTTGGGGGTGCAGATAGCTCTGAGGGGCTTGTTTTGAGCCACACAGTACACAAAGCACAAAAGAGCTACGGGGAAAACGGCTAAAAATCGCCCTAAATATTACTCTGCATTTCTCAGAAACATCACTGCCCAACATGCATTAATCTCACGGAGGAAGCCACACCAAATCATTTGCCAGATCCTGTAATCTTAAGTGGGTTACAAAAACAATCAACACCAATGGGAATGTGTCACAGTCTGCTCATGTGATCCTTGTGTGCCACGCCCCCTTGTTCTCCACGTGCGTTTCCCTGATCATGCCCAGCTGCCTCGTGTTTAGTCCTTGATGTCTTTCCCTATTTAGTCGGTCTGCGTCATGCTCCCAGGGTCAGTTATTGTATTGAGTGTGTATGTGTTTGTGTATACGCACCGTTCATGGTTGTTGCCGCTACTTGTGTCTACCCGTCCTGTTCCATTTGAATAAACGCCTGATTAATTACAGCCTGCATTATGGGTCGTCGATCCCGCGGAAACCGTGACAGAATGTGTGCTTTCCTTTGTTTTATTTGCTAACTGCTTCATTCAAAATATGATCAGTAACCTAATACACATACAGCCCATTCTCAAGGTGATTAACCTCCCCGGGACTGACCTTTAAACCCCTCTGGAAGGTGGAGATGGAGAGCAGTGCAAGGTCCTGCTGCTCCTCTGCATAGCGAACCAAGTACACATACACCAGCTTCTTCACCTGGAGGAAAGGGCATTATAGATCCTCACAGTCACAGACCAGATAGTGCATCATTTTCATCATTCTGTTACAAAAAGAAATTGAAGAAAAGGTTGTTAAACTGCGAAGAGGTACACAAAACTGAAACACGGTCATAATTTTGAAAAAAAGCAGCGTCTATAATTTTTTTTCAAGACAAAAATAGTGCTACAATATGGGCCATTGTATCTGGCAAATGCCAACAGCTGACTGCATTATTTTAAGTGTTAGACACTTCGACACTAATGATTTGGCAGGAAACAGGTTTGAGAAATAGGGCAGTCCTGTACAGGAGCTCACCTCGATATTCTTACATGCCACATTCTTCACCACCGCAGGGAAGAGGTCGGAAGCGTTCTTCCCCCTTGCTATCATCTAAAGAAAAGACACAAATCTTTGAGCAGCTCAGCCACGACTACATCCTTACAATAACCCCCAGCTATGTTTACAGTAACAGGGAGCGTGTTAACAAGCAAGAGGACATAAGATATTTAGCAAATGCTTTTATCCAAAGCATACAGGTATATTTTACATAAAAATGCGAAACAAGACACTGTAAAATGTCAGTCTGACTTTGTGACACTTTAATATTCAGCTTAATGAAAAAGTGACTTGTCTGCCTTCCTGAAGTTGGAAGCTTAACACATAAAAACCTCCTATGTGGCCCCCTGCTGTTTTACTGTCTCCTTTATAGTTTGAACACCACTAGGAAATACATCGATCTTCCCAGCTATAAATACATTTCTCTGATATAAATAATTCAGCCATATGCCCCCTTAAAATACACCAGTTGACTTATATTTAACACACAGGACGGTTCATTCCCTTTCAATTACAGTTGACTGTCACATTAACGAGACTGCTGGCGTCTTAGCAACCCTCCCTGATGGGTCAAGGGGTTCTAAGTACAGCAGATCAATTGAGGCCAGCAGTCAACATGAAGCCTACTTTAGAACTAATGCTCTAACTAACACTTGCTAAACGACTTCCTACTCCCAGTGTATGAATTCTGCCTAAATACTGTGTTTTAAATAAAGCTGAATTGGCATTAATTAATTAGCAGAGCTTTCACATTCATATAATGTGTCTAAACAAGTATACAACAGAATAATTATGATGTAAAAACAACTAGTATAATTTAAATTTAAACAAATTCAAAACAAATTCATTGGCTTAAGCATGACCCCTGACCCCTGTCACTCCAGAGCATTTTCATGTGGGTGGATGGGATGTGCAGTGTCTGCTGGCCAGTGTTCCCATGGTGCCACCGCGACTTTTCTCTCTCTACACTAATGACTTCCACACTGCAGTTCAAACAGAAACTGCAACCTTCACCTACCATTGCTGTTTCTCTGCCTCCCACCTTTATTGTTGTCCATTGGTTAATAGTATCTGGTTTATTCTTTTTGTTTTGCTCATGTTAGCCCAGTATCCCCGTTTTACGTGCTCCTGCACCTTCCTGTCCATCAGCCCGTCCATTCCATTAGTTCCTAGCTTCTCTCCCACTCTCTCTGTAACTGGCACTACCTCAATAGGCATCTCCATGTAAACCAGCTGCTATTAGGAAGAGGCCACAACGAGGGGATGAGAGCTCATCATTTAACTTTCAAAAGTAAGGAGAACAAGGTAAATAAGAACAACAACATATTATTTGGACCTTTTCAGTTTGACAATTAAATTAGTCACACATGGTTAATATGTGCAAGTGACCTTTGTAAAGTAGGACACAATCTTACTTACTTAATACTCCACGACTGGCTGTAAATATTATCTGTTAGCCGAGCAGCTGGGACAGACTACACACGACTGCGACTTGATAATTCTGGAAGGGAAGTCTGACTGATCTGAGTCTGCTCAGTGCCTCGAACTTCAAACAAATCACTGTGAACTAGTTTCGTATTTAAAAAAGGAAACTGCGCTACATTTGCTGGAGTGTGGCAACTGGGCGGGAATCATGTCTCTGGCGTGTGTGACACGGGGAATGGGTGCCGAATGGAACACACTGGTTTCAGTTTACAGGGCTGTGCCAGTGGCAGGTTGACAAATTGTTTATTCGCTATAAACGTAACAAGGCTGGTAGATACTGAATCATGGGAATATACCATTTTCTCTCTGGGGCTATTTTAGTCATCCTCCATCACATTTACCCACCAAATAACATCTCTGTTTGTATGGATTTTGCAAAACGATAATAAATAGTAATGGCCAGGGCAATTCATTATTGCTGGCATGCGCTTGTTGTTGCTACTCAAAAGCTGGCATGAAGGGAACTTACTGCGACGATCCTCTTCATGGCCTCGAGCTTCAGGGAGTCTTTATTACTGTCCAACATTTCTTTCAAGTCATCATGTCTAGGGGGAAAAAAAATAAATGTTTCAATTTTATTCCCATTCACACACTGCAGTCTCTTGCAGAAATGGTTTAAAATGCTAAAAACACAATGACTTTTAATGCAAGGAGTTTTAATTAATTTAACTGATGAGTTTTCATTTTAGTCTGTTATTGATTCTGCATGTTTTCTAAGCCACCTTCATTTCTAAATGTAAAGGTTACCAGGAAAAATCCCCAGATGGATGCCTTAGATACAGGAATAACCCACACGTTTTATGAAGCATTTGCACCCAACTTCACCAGTGAAACTACCCTTTCTCATGAAGTACACGCAAAGAAGATGCGAGTGTCCTGTTGCAGTCTTTGCGCATGCCTGAGCTCGTATGCTGCATGTGTGCACAAACACGCTGAGCGCAGCATTAATGCACCCCCAGACTCCGGGCCAAAAACACAGCCCAGGGAGAATTCCCAGAAGTGACCATAAAAAGCATGACTCTGGAAGGGAACCAGCCATTGTTAACAGTAATGGACCGTCCCTAATGTAGCCCCGAAGAAGCACTAAGTTACTATGGTAATGGGCACTGATTCAGAAGCAGGTAGCCGGTGGCTAAAAGTGAAGCATTAGCGGGCTCCTCTGATCAGCTGTGAGTAATAAATGCCAGATGTCTGTGCATTGCTTTGTCTCTCCGCAGCGCCGGTACCTGCCCCGTCCCACCAAAAATGACTCACTGGCCATGGTATGCTGTCCTGTGCGGACTAACCCTTATTAGCTGATAGCATTTGCCTAAGCATTAGCGGCAGTACAAGCTTGTCGTTCTGCACCCCAGAGCCCGGCCGTATCGGGAGGCCCGAGAGAGCACTGGGCATGGCCCATACCATTGATTCAATCCAAGGTTGGTATATGATTTAATTAAAGAAAATTCCTAATAAAAAATGACTAACATCAGAATGTCTGCAAGGTTACAGTACTTCTTGACATGGCCCCCATTCCAAACACCTCCAGCCATCCACTTCATCCCTGACAGCCATGTTTCTACAGTAATCAGACCATTTAGAGACCTCTCCACCCTTACGTTCCACAGTGCTTACTGCTTCATTTATCCTCAAGAATTCAGTCAAAGAATGTGTTTTTGACTAGACAGTCTTTGATTTAACGTCTTTGCTCTTATATATGGAGTTACAATCCATCTTCTATGCACTTTTCATGGTGGTGGTTATGGTGTTACATTCATAATACAATATTACACAATGTTCAATAAAGTTTTTAGCAGTTGTTACTGCAGAGCAGCATGAAACTTCAAAGGTTTTGCCTTTTTATGCCTACAATACTGTAAGACATCCTTAATGCCATCCATCCATCCATTTTCCAACCCGCTTATCCTGTTCAGGGTCGCGGGGGGTCCGGAGCCTATCCCGGAAGCA
>JAODKL010000009.1:513821-526507 GCA_026780765.1 Petrocephalus schoutedeni | reverse complement strand
CACATGGAACTGGGCCGGATTCAAACCCTGGTCCCAGAGGTGTGAGGCGGCAGTGCTACCCACTGCACCACCGTGCCGCCCATCCTTAATGCAAATTACACAAATCATTTTGGATAGAATTATGAGAATTAACATTTTGTTCTCAGTAAACCAGCTTCCTAGGGTGCCGCCCTGTCCTGCTCCCAGCCCTGTACCCATCGCTTCTGGGACAGGCTCCAGAGCCCCTGTGACCCTGCATAGGTTAAGCAGGCATTGAAATTGGATGGATGGATGGGTGACACATGGCAGTTTTTACAAAATACCTTTATATCTTAGGAGGTAGCAAAAAATTGTGAGAGTTTTAGCAGCAATACAGTAATGTAGATGTTTTTCTTTCCTGTAAAGAAATTCATAGATTGTTTATTTCATTTACATCTGGGTTATTTGCCCCCCCTCCCCTTCCCGTCTGAGTGGACCAGTAGAATTTCAACCCTCGGTAATGGCAAATAGGTTTGAAAAACAACAAAAGTAGGAAAAAAAACACTGCAGTACCTAGAACTCCACCATGTTTCCTTGCTCCAATTTCTTCCAAGTACATTTGTTGATATCGAGGTCATTAAAAATATAATTTTACAATCCTCTTGGGCACTAAAATTCCACCAAGGCAGAGTCTACCCGGAGGAAAACACCTTCTATAAGCTCCAGTTTGCAAAAGGTTTCCTAGGCAACAGAAATGAATAAAGAGAAACGAAAGAGTTTTATTTATCCCCAGTCCTTTCAGACTGATGTTTTATTCGGGATGCCAGTTTAAGAATGGAAACCTACAGAAGGAAATGCCTTTTCAGTATAAACATCATAAAACTGATGGGGCTGGCTGTCACAGGACACTGCACTGACTCTCCCACGACACCCCTGAGGGTATCGATTCATTTGGAGCACTTTCGGATGCAGAGCCGGGCATTTTATAGCAGCTATATATCAGCTACTGCAGCAGATCGGACCACGTGTGAAAGACAGTACCTATGTGTATTACTACCAAACACAATTACAGGGCAAAAATGTGACAAACTGCACATGCATTTCTCTTCGAAATAAGGGGGATAGTGAGCATGTAATGGAAAATGGAATTAGACCAATGGGAAAGGAGAGGATGGACCATAAAAAACAACAAGCAGCCTGCCGCTAAGACACTGGAGCCCCCCCCCCCATACCGGGCTGCCCGTGTGTCTGTTTATCACAGAGGCTGAAAGCCACATCCCCAGCCAGAACCTGACATGCAGCCGCCCCTCTGTGCCCCGTATTCACGTTCTTTTTGCACCTGCAAAAGCGCTTCACCCATCCAAACTGACTACAAACTGACTTTGAATGCTCAGGCTGTTAATATGTACTTCAGGCCGGCAGCTCTCAATACTAAGTTATATTCTTTATATCACAGCCAGAATATATAAATCGCAGGGTCGGGGTTCCAAACCTATCCCGGAGGCTACGGGTACAAGCCAGGGCACAGCCCGGGATGGGGTGTCGGCCCATCACAGAGCACACTCACTCACCAGACACTCACACGTGCACACGCACAGGCAGCTCGGTAACTCCAATTAACCTCTTGGACTGTGGGGGGGAAACCCCATGATGACACGGGGAGAACATGCAAACTCCACACACATGGGACCATGGCGGAGACTCACACCCCACAGAGGTGTCCTTTATGCTAGTGCTGTGACTGGTGCCAGCAAATAAAACATATATTATTGTAAGGAGCTGCTTATAATCCACTAGTAAAATCCTTCAAGATTTCCCCTTATCTGTTCTTAATTTTCTCATCCTTTCTATAACTGGCCTCAGAAGGTACGACCTGAAATGTCACAGAAGGTATGACCTGAAATGTCACAGAAGGTATGACCTGAAATGTCACAGAAGGTACGACCTGAAATGTTTACAGCACTTTAAAAATATCACTGACAACTTCATCAAAAAGTGTAAATAAATCCATACGAGGGGCAGCTTAAACACTGCTTTACAGCTGCTTTCTGGTGAAAAGCAAAAAAGTGATGTGTGCCATGTTGTGTACTGAAGTATCATATAATTCATTGGGTTAATTCTACGGGTTAATGGCTACTGGAATATACTGTAAGTTCAACCTGTGGCTTGGACAGTGGTAAAAGCATGGATTTATGTTAAATTACAACTAAAGAAAACTGTCATTTTTACACTGTGAAGAATGCACAGAATGTCAGCAGATGTTTTTCTGCTCCTGAAAGGCATGTGTAGAGATTAACATGATGGGCACGCAGGTCCACACTCGCAGTGTAAAGGTTACAACACTGTGACAGTGCAAATGCGTACTTCATGTGTAGTTACGTCAATCCCTGTCATTTAAAATGTAAAAAAGAAGGGAAGCAGAGCAGAGCGGAGCAGATGAGGGACAGGCACTGGGCATCCACGGTAGCCACTCTGCACCGCATCATCTTAACAGGGCTGACTAATTAAAGTCTGCAGGATCAAAATTTAACCCTAAAATGTCAAAGGCTTCCCTTAGAATTTTGGCCACAGAGGACAGTAACATCCTGTGAGGAGCCCCATGGACAGTCTCACAAGCGACGCCCGTGGGGTCGGCTGGCGGAACCCCCCCCATGTCGCCCTACCGCAGCGGCTGTGCCTGGGCGCTGGGGCTTCTCTCCTCCGGTGAGCCCTGCTCCTCCAGCTCCCCGGCGGGCCGCGGTGGCCAGGCCTCCTTGGGCCGCACAGCGCTGTAGCTGGCCTGCTGGAGGCCGTCGGGTGTAAGCACCGGGCTCCTGGCCTCCCCCTGGCCCTGCGTCACTTTCACCATGCCAACTGCGTTCACCGGCAGCCGCAGCAGCCTCTGCATGGGCGTCATACCCGCAGCCGCCCCCAGCCCACCCCACCGGGCCTGTGGAGCGAGCGCCCTCTGGTGGACAAAGCTACTTTCAGGGACGTCGGTGCTCCTCGCCGCTCCGCTCCCCGCACCTCCGTTCCCGGCAGCTCCCTCTCCTCAGGACTGGCCGCTTCCCTCCTTCTGCTTCCCTTTGTTGTGCAGTACTGTTCAATCCCCCACGGCCCCCCCACACCCGCCACGTTTACAAACCCACCCCGCCACCTCTCTCATGCATCTCTTTCCCTCCCTCCCTCGCTCTCTCTCTCTCTTTCTGTCCTGTCTCCCCTGCTCTCCCCCCCGTGACAGTGGCAGTGACTGTGACAGTGACAGTGAATGTGGCAGTGACAGTGGACGTGGCAGTAACAGTGGATGTGGCAGTGGCTGTGACAGTGAATGTGGCAGTGACTGTGACAGTGACACTGGCAGTGGCTGTGAATGTAGTAGTGGAAGTGACAGTGACAGTGAGGGTTCGTTGGGGGGGGTTAATGTGACCCCCCATCTCCTCGTCTCGACACTGCTCTCAAAATCTCTCACACCCAAGACTGCACCTTTCACTTTGCAAATCCACTCAAACGGGCTTCACTGTAAGAACACGGCGTTTTGGTGTTGCCGACCCGTCACTGAGCCTGCTCCACCCCTAAAGCACAATTCTCAGACAGCTCTTCCTTCTCTACCTCACAGTCTGTCCCCAACATCTCCAAACTGGCATCCAGTTCAAAGGACTCCAAGTCACACATAATATGGCAATGTTTGTACCAAACAGCCTTAAACAAAGATATATACTGACAAAACAGAGCTACTAAAATATATATTAATTTGAAAAATATATGTGTTACTAATTTATTAGTTGGCGTCATCAGCTTTGTACAGCTTTTCATTCGGCCTCTTGCCATTAGCAGAACCCCAGCCCCTAGCGGCTGTGCTCAGAATCTCACACTAGGACGACACTGGGAGCCTTATTTAGATGGACAGGGCAGCTATCAGCTAGCATGCAGCGCTGTGCACAAACAATCTACTGATACGTCCTGCAGTTAGAACAGCAGCAATTGGGATTCACCTCGGCTTCACAGGGCTGACAGAGTGAAACTGAGCAAGCCACAGGAGAAAAGTGAATCAGCTACTAGCAAAGTGCATCTGCACAAGCAGGGAGGCGGCTGAACGAGGAATCTGCCAACAGGCTGATGTTTCATATTATTACAGCACTATGTCTATGAAATTATGAGGTTATCTGGGTGATACATTTTGTGTTTGCAAGGAGATTTGAGGTGATAACAAAAAAGGCTTTATAATATAGGGCTGCTTGATTATGGCAAAAATCAAAATAACGGTTACTCTGGCCAATACTGAGATCATGATTATTTAACACAATTACCCACTGACTTTACAAATATCACATAGACATAGAAATATCACTGAAGTTTTAAAAAAACTTTGTAACAGAGGATTTCCATGAATTCTAAATATAATTCAGCTGAGAAATAAACAAATAGTGGCTGTAAAGGGCTGCACTGGATTTATAACATAAGACAAAACAGGAGCATCATTGCAAAACTAAGTGCGGCACAATAACCACTTTATCACGATTATTTTGTTTTGATAATTGTTGGAAGCCAAAATCATAAGTAAAATTTAAATTTGATTAACAGCCCAGCCCTATTTTAATATAGCTTGCTTTCTTCATGATTCTGTTATTGAAACTTGAACAGACCAGTTGCATTTAAAGCACACAGACTAAATAAGAACAAGAAAGGTGATTAATTGTCATTGTTGACACACCACAGCATGCAACAATGAAATGTGTCCTCTGCTTTTAGCCCATGTGACATTGCGACTCCAATCGGCAATCTTTCGATTACATGGTGGCATCCCGAACCACTACAGCAACAGCTTTAAAAACAGCTTCAAAAGTATTGCAAGTTCTTAGAAATCTTTAATATTTCTTAAAGCTTTCTGCCTTATTTTACATCACAACTGCGTGGTATACATCAGTAAAAACATATACTTATTGTCCATTTTGTTTACCCTTTGGGTGAAGCCAGGAGTATTATCACACACCAACATACTACTTTTTGAAATCTGATTCTGTACCACGTTATCTCAGCCATGGCATACTTGTAGCAGCTGCTTAATGGCCAGGTGGACATATTAAAGCAAACAGACAAGCTGTACTGCACTGCCCCACCCTGGCTCCAATATACAGCGCATTTTATATCCTGTATAAATAACTATAAAAGAACTGATTTCAAACCAATGTTACTTATATCATTCATACAGGCTCCTGAGTAAGCTTATGTTCCATCTTAAATGTTTGTGAGATTTGCTTTTAATATTTACTGGCTAAAGAAACACCAAAAAACAAAACAACTAATTAGAAAAAATTTGATTTATGATAACAATTAAGCTCCAGGCAAGCAGCTACATACTATTTTTAAAAAATATGGCTCAAATCATGCACATAAAGATTCTGGCTTTTTTTAAAAGTAAAATTTGTGTCTTATTATTATATTTATATAGAACTGGCATTCATGGTTTTACCAAAAATATTCACAGCCCGTACACAGGACAATCGCACCCCCGGGTCCTGTCCGGGGGCTTGACAGACACACAATTCAGGGCAATTCCCTGACTCTGTTCACAAATGTCCACAGAATGAGATGGAGCCAGGGGCACCTCATGAGGACTCGATACCAGTCAGATGGTCCTCCTTTCTTACGCACTGAAGATTTTATCATGGGATCTGAGTACCGATAGAGGCAAAAACTACATTACAATCATCTGTATATCAGTTAGCCGTAAACCTCAGATGCTGTCAAAAAACCGAGATGTATTCAGATGAGGTGATGCGATCAGAGTGGCGAGACAGAGGTATTAAACAGGCCTTGCCTGCTGGGTTTGCATATGAGGGTGGACAAGGCCCCCAGTGTAGGGAGCTGTTTCCTCTTTGGACACATATAGCAGAGTCTAAAAATAGCTGCAGCAGGGAAGCAGCACCAAGCCAAGAGCAAATAAGCTTAAAAAAAAAAAAAATTGTTTCAGTAATGAAGAAGAATAACACAAAACCCAAGTCGACTCATTTTACATTAAGAAATTTGAGATCTTTTATCTGACAAGTCTTATTTACATCAACAATCCATCTATTTTCCAGACACTGATCCAATACAGCAACTCTCAGGTAATTGGGAGAGAGCAAAAACGTGGACCATCATTTTAGAGAGAGAGAGACAGACAGACATACAGATAGATAGATAGCATATTTAGTACAGATTAAAGCAAAATCGATTATTATATTTGCCAAATATTTTGCAAAGTACAATGACTTTAAAAGCCCGACGCACATTTCGTTTTTATACAAATGAGCTGCTGGTATAACAAGTTATATAAACGGACAGTTAACAAGAACTACTTCTGATCGCAATTTGCCTAGAAGCACCAGTCCTCCTAGGACTTTTTTACTCCTCCTAGCACCTGAAACTGTGGTTTTTCAGTCAATCATTACATATCCGTTACGTTCTACCATTTTAAAGAGAACGTCCGTGAAACTAAGCTCATTAAAACGCGGTGTACATCAAGCGAGACTAAAACCACGAACTGCCTAGTTTAACCTTGGTTTTAAGAGACATGAATCTATGCGGATAACATTTAGGTAGCACGTGCTTTCATTTCAGCTGGCTTGATTGCCTCTTTTTATGGGGGTGCAGAAGATGTGAATGTGAGCGTTTCTGGGTGTAAGCGGCGCTCACAGGGACGCGCGGAGCCCGCGGCCGCGCTCACGGGGACGCGCGGAGTCCGCGGCCGCGCTCACGGGGACGCGCGGAGTCCGCGGCCGCGCTTACAGGGACGCGCGGAGCCCGCGGCCGCGCTGCGCTGTCCAGCCGGCAGTCCTGAAAACGCACCAGGCCGCCCAGCCAAGGCCGTCCTTCAGCCCACGAGCCTTAATGCATGTATTTTAACACCGTTGGCTTTTACCAGGGCAATGCGTCGCATATTTCAGCCTGTGTCATGAAGCCGATGGCAATTCTTTGCTGTGATTTTTGCAGGGAAATTACCGCCGCATTTGGGATTCACAGAGTGGGAAGTGGACTTTTAGTTTACGGAAATCAGTGGCAACACACAGAGTTCATTCATTCTACGTAGAAGAGGCTTAAAGAACAAACCACACATTGCGTTGTTTGTGTTGTTTTGGCCCAGTGTACAGCACGGTGGCTACGCTTCTGCGCGGAGCAATTTGCCAGTCTATTCAAAAGGAAGGGACGCGCTTTGTGATCGCCGCTTAATAACCACCACTGCTCTCCAACGCGGGGCTGTTTTATTTTTAATTTTGCAAAAGACTCGCATGCCCACAACAGAAGCCCTCCGCCAGGACTTCCTCCACGCCTTCACTGGCAGGAAATCGCTGCCCCCCCGCACCTCCCCCATCAGCTGCCCATGATTTTCCATGGGATAGAATAAAGCGGAGTCGGCAGCAAAGCCCCGGCCAGCACTCCGAGCTTACCTCTTGTAATCGGAGGAGAAAATGCCGCCGCTAGCAGGATCGTGCCCGTATTCGGGCTCTCCGATGCTGGAAGAGCCGCCCTTTTCATCGTTGAACGCGGAGCTGGAAGACATGGCCACAGCTTTCTAATGAAGCACAATGATGGAGATTCGGCGCGGCGATCCGGCGCTTCTTAAAGGAACACGAGCAGCTTTTCGGCTAAACGCTGCACAGAAGCGCCGCTCCTGTACGGATGCGCCAGTCACGTGATCTTCACCCCCCCCCCAGGGGCAGTCCTCTGCGCTTACAGTGTTTCAACAAAAGCCCGGCGCGTCGCCTGTATCTGAAATGCTAATTGTAACGACTTCTACCGTCTTTTTCCTATTACGTGTAGTTAGTGACTTATTTTTTTCTGATTTACGGCTGTCAATCCGGTGATATTTAGTATTGGTTTTAGAAACTGCATAGCATTCAGACCAAAAAATATGTATCTGGCGAATATTATTCAGTGCATGCCACACACACCAGCACTAAATGTCTTATCTAATTTTCTTTTAAACAGATTAGTCTTGGAAGAGGACACATCAGTGTCTGAGCAAAAAAAAGTAATTTGCTTACATGTAATTGGAGGGGGCGGCGTCTGCGATAAGTAATTTAAAATAAGATGCTGAAATATTCACCACATACTATAGGAAATTGGGAAAGAATGACTGAAGTTATACATTAAATAGAAACAATGTTGACTTGTATCTCTAAAAGTAAACCGGATGTTTTAATTTATGGAAAGCTAAGCACTCGTGTTTAACCACTGAAGATACAGTTCTAATTTAGAGTAGCCTCAATGAACTGTGATCGATTTTCATTAAATATTTTATATATCGTTTATAATGAAATTAATTCGACTCAGTTTATAAAGCTCAAATTAAGGGGCCCATACTCTTATAACGTAGCATTTATTTTTTTATCCAACAGATGGCAGACTTGCTCTATAGCAGGACTGATGACATAGCTCTTGGTTTTCCTGAATTGCTTTGTAGCCAAATGACAATTAACATTTGCAAAATAACCATAATGTCACTTTTGCACAGCAGAACAATTTCTCATCGTTTCACACAAATTTCCAAATGTTCTAGTACATATATGCGAAAGGTTTTCTACGATTGTCATTATTCGGCGATTTTCAGCTGCTTTAATCTTGGTCAAAAAAAAGTTTCCGCACTGCAATAATTTTACACTTAAAACTGTGATCATGTTAGCCACCACATGCAAAACAGTTAACCAAGCTTTCAGAAAATATATATTCTGAAAGTTGCAGTGATATAGCACCCATATCTTTTTGGTCGCCACAAAATCATGACATTCATGTACTGTTTGTGCATTTCCATTTTGCCATTTGTGTTATACAGTGCCGTGTCACTTTTTGCTTGCCATTTTATGGTCTCGAGATCTGAGGTTACGTGTGCATGTGAATGTTCTCTTGCCAGTGAGCTTCACAAAATAATGTGAAGCCTTGCAGCATCGAAACTGGCGAATGGATAGAAAAATGATCAGTCAGTGACAATGAGAAAGAGGGAACTGACTACCATTGGCGCTCAGGAGCACACTGATATTTTGACATATCTAGGCATTTCAGGGCCAGATGTAACCCACTGACTGGGGTTGCAGAAAAAAAAAAAAAAATCTACAAAACAGCAGAAAGCAGATGGAAGCTCCAACAAAAATTTAATTGCACAAGAGCATAAATATTTATTACAGCCAAGTACAAACAATCATACTCTTCACACAGCAGACATTTGGGCAACATCAGGCCGTTATAAGGATACAGATTCATCTGTTGAAAATCACTGAAGTAACTGGGTTAGGTTCAATGTCAAGACAATACTGCAGTAGGAGATACCAGGAAAAAAGACTGGTATCCATTTGTACTGAACATCACAAGCAAAGGGCAAGACCACAAATGTAGGAAGAAGGTTCAAGTAGGCCAAGACTACATTTCTAGAGGGAAAATATGCTAAATCAAAGGACAAGTCAGGTTCATGCCTGGTTTCTGAACATGCAACGACTGATGAGCTCAAAGCCCAAAGGGTTCAAACCCTCATTGTACCACATTCCTTCCTTCGTTAAATCTGACACATTGCTGTAGCAGCTGCATGTGTATGAAGATGTAATATCCAAAGTCTCAACTATGCCATAATCTTCACTCACAATCCAGAGGGTGATTCCCATTTCCTCCAAAAGACAGAAAAATGCACCTTTGTCCATTAAACCCGACAATCTGTCGCAGAAGTTCAGCATCATGCACAGCTGGAATGGGAAAAGGAAAAGTGTTTACATGCATACCGAATCTAACAGTGACGTAATATGTACAACTTACACAATCTTTTAAACCAGATTAAATCAGCATACTGGGTATCATTGACTATGTATTTTAATATTCATGGAAAATGCCCAAAGTAAAAAAAGTTCAGTAAATTCTCAGACAGTAGGAAATCTCTGCAGCATTCACCAATTAAGGATAATGGGGAAAATTAAGTACATCCTGTCAATTCACTTAGACTGCATGGCTAATTTTAAATGAATTAACCAGAAGAATCACTTGCCTGAACTAGGTGTTCAATAAAACTCAATAAGTTTAACGGGAAATTACTTACAGTACAGCTAACAGAATTGGCGGGACTTCCATCCAGATTGGGATCCTTCAGACGGCGACGGATACCAGCGCATCTAAGACAAGATCCATGTAACCCAACAAACCATTTGTCTGTACAAAATATACTATACTATTGTATACTGTAGAAAGGTACAAATGTCACGCAGCACTGCCATGCGGTTGCCCATTCAGTAGATCATGTTAAGGTCATTGCTGGTTGTTAGATTTAGCAGTTTATCCAGGCGTGTGCTGTTAGTCACATTCCCAATGACTACCGCTATCCCCCGGTGCATGTTCCTCATAGGCAATCTGCTTGACATTACCCGCTGCTCTCGTCATTAAAGCCCGGGGTCACGCCACAATGCCTCAGGCCAGATTCCCAAAGGCACGCCAGAGTGGGCGTGAGCATCAGCCGGGTACCTGGGCGTGCAGG
This sequence comes from Petrocephalus schoutedeni, assembly GCA_026780765.1. Taxonomy (NCBI): domain Eukaryota; kingdom Metazoa; phylum Chordata; class Actinopteri; order Osteoglossiformes; family Mormyridae; genus Petrocephalus; species Petrocephalus schoutedeni. The sequence goes on along the minus strand of JAODKL010000009.1, from coordinate 516,081 downwards.
GCGGCCGCAGCAGCCGCGGCGGCAGGGTAGGAGAAGGCGGTGTGCGGCAGCCCGGGGGTCAGCTCTGTGGTGTACAGAGGGTAAGGGGCCCAGGCCTCAGGGGATGTGGGAATCAGAGCAGCTCCCGTCAGATCATCTGCAGAAACGCAGAAGCCGTGGCATCCCCAAAAACATGGAGTCAGATTTACACAAAGAAACTCAAAATGGCAGAATGCCAGCTGATTAAAATGTCACATTTCAGCCCTTACTCCAGATCTGCCATAGTCTTCTCAAAATAAATAGCCTACTGGCTCAACGGTGTAAAATCAGGTTCACCAGAAATGAGGCTGTCCTCTCACATACCACCACTAAGTGGCACTGCTTCCATTTCACAATGAGTCTCAAAATCCCCAATAAAACAAAAAAAAAATCCATATACTGAGTTCGAGGTCACAAGATCAACGATCTTCTGCAGCCTCCTTGCCCTCCTTTGCAGCCATTTTTGTTGCAATTTGGCACAAAATATCAGTTCAAGCTTCTATGCAAAATGTTCCTGCAAAAATTTAAAAAAAAGATCCAAACCCTTCATAATATGCTTACGAAACTGGTAGTCTGAGGCTGCCCTGCATTGCTTTGTGGTACAATGTCACAAGATTTGATCAGATCCAATTCACCGATGCAGTGTGTCTAGAGAGTTTGAAAAAAAATAGTCCACTTGACTATTAATGAATTCAGAAAAATACAGAATTGTACTGCTTCAGAGACTGCAGAAGCCTAGGACACCTCCTGAAACAACCCATTTAGAGCTGGACATCTCAAGTTTCAGCATCACAGAACCCTAAAGTAGCAAGCAAGTGGCAAAGTAGAGAGCTAAAGAAGCCATTTCACAAGCAGCTAGTCACGTGACCCAGTGGCAACCTTTTTTGGGAGGTTTGAAATATTGGGCCCGTAGTAACAAAGCATGCATGTAGACATGACCAAGCACACGCCACCTCAACACCCAGCCTTAAAGGCATCCCAGCAGTGGGGCCATTCACTTACATGGGTCCCGTGCGATGAAGTGTGCTCCTAGAGCTGGGTGGATGCTTGTGGGGTTCGGTGTGGCCATCAGCTTGCTCTTTGCCATCTTCGTGTTGGCTTTAGCAAACTCTAACCTCAGGGTCTGGGGGCTTTCAGGGTCAAAGCGGATCCCCTGGAGAGAAATGGATGCCTTGAGGCGCTGCTGGGCAGAGCATGCGGCGGACCAAGGTGTCACAGCCTGGCTGGTCTGCTCGCTGTGCATCTGTGTACGCGTGTGTCTGGGATCACTTCAATAAAGCAGCATTGTTTAAAAGAAGTTTAGGCAGACACCAGCATGGCAAACTGGGACCTTCTCCATTAAAAAGATAGAAGTTCTAGCTTAATATTTCTAGAGTTTATTCCATAAACAGACCAGACTGGGCAAAAGCAGTTGGTCACGCAATACCATCAGGAAAAGAGGAAAAAAAAAAAAAAAAACCTTGAAATTTTAGGAATTTTACCAGTCATCTACTGATATAAGCCACTGCCCCTTAGGTCACTGAGCAATGTCAATATTCCTGGAGGAGACAGTGATTTCCTGGATCACGCCTGGAGAGAGACACTAGCCCCTGAATGGCCTCACGTCATTGCAGGCAGCGCCAACAATGAGTTAACCAAGCCATACTCGTCTTTGGGAAGGATTCTGCCCGTCAAACGGCCACCTTTGTCCACAACAGAAGTTTCTTACATTTAAAGCATTCTTAGCTGCATCAGCGCCGGATCGGCAGTCAAAGGTAACGAAGCCGACAGGCTAGAGGGAAGAGGAAGAGAGACACATGAAAGGGGGGAAAACACCAATTAAGACAAGGCTTACAATCATGGGGACCCGGACAAGACATCAGTACAGGTCAATCCTGCTTTAGGCACCACCAATAGCAGAACTGCCAGGCCTACATTTCCTACATATCATAAGATGATAGGCCAGTTCCTGTAAACTTCAGCTGGGTTAAATGTCAATTATTTGCTTAAAAGATTATATTCTCTTTTAAGTGCATAGTTTTAAAGAGTTTAACAGGAATGTGAAATATCAAAACATTTAATGTTTTGATAAATGTCACGTCACATTGGCATACACCCATCACTCTTTAAAGTGCCCATTACATCCATGTCCATAATGGGGTAGATGAACAGCATCTCTTTTTATTATCCATCCATCCATCCATCCATCCATCCATTTTCCAACCCGCTTATCCGTTCAGGGTCGCGGGGGGTCCGGAGCCTA
>JAODKL010000009.1:493131-513721 GCA_026780765.1 Petrocephalus schoutedeni | reverse complement strand
TCCACACACATGGAACTGGGCCGGATTCGAACCCCGGTCCCAGAGGTGTGAGGCGACAGTGCTAACCACCGCACCACTGTGCCGCCCCTTTTATTATTTTTATTATTAAAATATGCTGTTCACCCACCCCAAATCCACCCCACTGTGGAGTATCAACATAGACGTATTTTTGCTATTAAAATTCATCCACGTTTTACCCTGCAGTTTTGAAAAACCCAAACGTGTGGCATTTTGAAATTCAAGGACTGTTTGGATTATAATTAAATTAAACGCACATTTGCATCTTTGAGGGTACAGTTACTTGTCAGTAGGGCTCTACCCTTAAGGATCTACCAGTTGTACCCTAGCTGCAGGTAAACATACATTTTAAGATACAGAAATGAACTGAGGAACCGTTTGTACCTTGGGGGGAATATTCATGTTTTTGTACCTTGGAGAACAAAACTACCAGGGCTGAGCCCTTCAAGTGTACAGAATAGAAGTCCAAATGTTGCAAATCAGAAATGTGCTGATCCATTTTGAAAAATCCAGATTACTTTAATCCTGATACAAGATTGAAACACTTCAAGTACTTTGACAGATCTGGAACACTACAGTTTAAAGACATGCATTTAGTTCTACCTGACGTTATCAAATGTTCTTAACACTTTGCAATTTATAAGCTGGGGCACAGAAATAAACTACAAACCATGGTGGGACTGATGAGGGGAACTCACCTGCTTTGAAGTCAACTTAATGAGAGAACCTTCATAACCCTGCAAAGAGAAGAGTTCATAGTTTGAGGATGCAGATGTAAGCCTTAGCCGGAAAATCGGGTTGACATTTTTAACATGGCTATTTAAAATTTCCCCAAAGACAAATACCTTTGGGCCAAGCAATCCTTTATCTAAAGTGTCATGCATGTTTCAGGAAACGTCTGACTCAGGGCAGAAACCCAAGCTAGGCAGAGGGCTACAGCAGCAGAGCTCCCCAGACAGCAGCCCAACTCATTTTATGATGACAGTTTCCCAAAGACAAAGCAGAAGGTCCAGCCCATAAAGGGGTTAGCTTTAGGTGATAGCATTGACTGACAAACTGACTTGCACACTTAGGATTTATATATTAAAAAAAAAAAAAAAAAAAAGCTGGCAGTCAATGGAGCACGGTTACAGCAACAAGTACAAAAGGGGGTCGGCTTTACCTTGAAGGGTCTGAACAACAGATAAAGTTCCCGGGGCTTGATGTCGACAGGGAGGCCGCTGACAAACAGCGTTCGCACCTATAAATACAGAAAATTAAAATAAGATGGCACATGGGGGGGGGGGGGTATTAGCGTGAAAAATACCCACACGCACACCCCAACAAGTGTGGTGTACTTTCCTTGCAGAAATGCGCACTTAACGCCCCTTTGGCGGAGCAGATCCATTTGTAGCCAGTGGAAAGTGAAACAAATGTAATCTGCGTCCAGTAAAGTAGCAAAGAGGAGGAGGGCTAACCACTTTAAATATGGCTAGTACCATTCAGTGTGCTACAGCAAATTCCGCATATTCCATCATGAGCTTAGTGCCGTTTAAAAAAAAAAAATGAAATGGAGACGTTAACTTGGGCTAAAATTAGGATGCAGTTGCTCAGTTTCATAGCTATAGTGAATGCTAAACTAGCCATCATATAAAGTGGGGGGGATCCACAGCAAGCAAACCAGTGACTCATTAGCACATTGGTCAAGAAATTCCATTAGCCTACATCAAGAATCATGCCAACAACACAAAACTCTGAATAGCCGGATATGTGCACAATACAATAAACTTAACCAAAACTTAACTTTTCGTCTAAAAGATTCCAAGTCCAGAATAGACGAGTTCTCCCATTCAACAGGAACAGCGTCTCCATTCAAACCAAAATTACGGGGTTGCCGAGTAGACTCATTGTAACAATTGTGATGTCAAATTTTAAAATCCAGAGTAATAGCTGTTACACATGATGAGTTATAAGTACTAAGAATTAATTTCACCTCAGTGAGTCACAGAGGGTAATACACCTTTCCTGGATACCAGGCAGGGACCATTTCTACTTACCATAAAGTCAATGCAAGTTTGACAGGCTTCAGTATAAAGTTCTGCAATGCCCAGACTCCAGAAGCACTTAAAATGTCAATCTATTGCGAGGCCTAACCGTAAAACGTTAGCTGGGTACACTGATATACAGCACGACACCCGCATTTTAGCCAATTCTTAAGCTTTAAACGCAGCGATCAGGAAGTCATCAACAGCACATGCATCTGCGGTGCCAAAATAAACAGTGCAGATGTGTGTTCACGAAAGCCAATTCACGCTTATGGGAGCACTAATCGTCTCAGACGAATCTAGATTAGGGACAAACGAGGTCGTTAAACATGCACTCCACATTTATTACAACAAAGTCAGGACGCAATTTAATTTAAACAGGGAAATTATTTAATGTAGCAAACAAAAATTAAGGGGGGAGGGGTGGTGGGGAGAGAAGTGTCGCAGGAACAGTGACTGAAATAAAAGTCAAACCATGTCTTATAGATGGATAGATGGCACGAAAGAACACTAAACGAGAAGACAAGCATTCTGGTTAATTTTCTCGGCTTTGCGTCTCTATGCGCTTCCAAAATTCAAACAAACTTTTTGTAAAAAAAGACAGAAAAGTTTGTCTAGTATTAAAAGTTTTTCTAAAATCCCACTGAGGTTCAGCCGATTTGGTTCTAAGGCGACACTACATGCTTTAAGTCCTCTTAAATTATTATTCTTGCGTTAAGATCAGCAAGATATTCGCACTTAAAATACGATCCGCTAATAAAGCCCTCCCAGGCAAGGGTGCTCTCGGTCCCCTCTCCGAGTCAACGGCACCAATGTGGTCCTATTTAAAAGAAAGTTAATTTCCCCGCATTTCATTATGAGCGTCGCAAGTATTCACGAAGAAAACAAAAAAAGTTAAGAAAAAAAACAATTATACAAAAAAAAAGCTCCCATGGCAAGAAGCAAACTTCTGGAGTCCGAGAAGGGCTTCCGATTGTCTCCTTACCTCCTCTTCCATCGTCACATTGCTGTTCGGCTCAGAATCGGATTTTAGACTCATTGTAGATCTGAAGTAATTTTTTTTAGCAAGAAAAAAGTAGTTTTACTTTCCTTTTAGCCCGTAGACCCTAGGATGTCTTAAGTTAAGGGAGGCTCTTTGTGCAATTTGGTGCGCTTTCAGGCAAAAAACAAACAAATGTGTGCTGTATCCGAGGTAGCAAAACGAAAAAAAAAAACGAAAGGTGAACTGGTGAAAAGGTGCACTGTGAAGGTGAGAAAAGGTTGAAAGTCGACGCTGCTATTTCATTTTGGCCACATCAAGCGTATTCTTCTTAAAGTTAAATTTGGGAATGAACAGCTGAAAAGTCGGTGTTATGAAGGAAAGCCCATCAAAGCGCAGCTCTTACTTCTAGCGCTTTAAAATTAGTTACCAATTATATCAGCGGCCGAGGACGGCGAGCAGCTCTCTTGTTCGAAATGGGTCTCAGCTGCGTAGGGACGGCCCCTTCGGCGGGGTCTCTGCGGGGAAACCGGGCCCAATCCGAAACATTTTCTCAGATATTCTCAAGTAACTGTAGCTGGCTGGGTTTAATTTAATAACCAGCTTAAACCCTGGAGCCTCAGAGGGTCAGCCTGTCAGTGCGCGGGCCCCAATTTAAAAGGAGAGTTTGCCGATTAATAGTGTTCACTGGATATTACAGCAGATTCTAATTAGACAGCATCTCATAATGTAACACTAGAGACGTCTACTTCCCTAGTGCTTTATAAATGTTATTTTAAAATGTTTCGCAATATACCACAGAGTATTAAAAGCAACTGTTTGGCCATTTAGGATCTTAATTGTGTATATCATACACATTTTTGCAAAAACGATGTCATCGTCACATTTTAAAATTTAATTTAATTGACATTTAGATGAATTGTAAATATAACAGTTTACATAAAAAAAGTGAAAGAAAAAAGTAATTGTGACCGATGATTATGCTATTATATTATATTAAATTGTTTTCATTTTAGTTTGATGCATATTTTTGCTATCTTAAAAATTATATAAAATAACCATCGAAAGAACAGAATCGTGCAAAATATAGAACGAGGGCAATATTTGACTAATACAGCTTCATCATTTTGGAACATTTGCTTGGGTTTGAGTTGGCGGGAAAGCTGTGTGAAGGCTCGTAGTATTAGGCAATTTTATCTACTACATTTCATGTGTGGTTATTTAACTTTAATTATATTAATTTAATGTTTATTATTCTATAAACGTAACATTATAATAGCCCAATATTAACTGTGACACAATAACAATAGGTCTTTTTAAAAATAAATTGGGTTATCTGGCTCTGTTAAGTATGTTTGGATTTAATTATTGTTAGCCTGCAAAAATCTGCGACGCACGAGGAAATGGAAACATTTAGTCTTTAATAAACAGTGACGGCGCGCGACTCTTTACAGTGTAGCTAAAACTAAGGCGCCCATATAATATTCGGCTTTCGAATCATTATTATCAGACTGAAGATAAAATGACCCCGCCTCGTGCCCGTAGCTTCCGGGATACGCTCCGGACCCCCCGCGACCCTGATTGGAAAAGCGGGTTGGACAATGGATGGATGGATGGAAGGTAAAATGAGATGAAATTCCCAGGGTTTTCGCAATGCTTGAGAGCGCGTATAGGTATGGAACACTATACGTAATATCTTTGCATCTATAAATCGTGTTGCTGTTGGTGTTCTTTTGATCCGAAGAAACTAATAGTCTATAAATGTACGCTTTTTCAGTGTACAGTGAAGCTGCTTACTTAGCATGACTCTAGTTAACATAGACGCCTATATTAATTAAGTTACTTGCATGACACGCAATATTTTAATGACATTTCCTGCTCTTTCTACACTTTAAAGCCAAAAGACACAGAAATGCCCCATTTAAGCCGTAATAAGAGCTGCCTCCTCTGTTGATGTTTTAACCACTTTTAATTTAATTTTAATAAAAATAAAGAATTTCGTTTGCCTCGATCCTTCACAGACGCCTGAGAAAGCGACCTGGAGCTCCACCACAGGACAGGTGCAGGGCTGTTTGTCAGGCTCCTTCCACAGGGGGCTCTGTCCCATTAAAGCATTAACCCGCAATACTGTCATTGGCTAATATTGGTCTTTTTATTTGAAAATATGGTTCTGAGTCTTTTCAAACTGTAAAACACAATGAGCTGCTGGCTAGGAATACTCATAGGCGCGTTAATGCACGGGCTTTCCCGGGCTGAAGTCCAGGGGCCTCCACTAGAAAGTGGCCTCAGCCTGAGGCCTCTGACCATGTCAATGTGCCTCTGAGAACAGTATTTAGCTAGTGATTTTTCACTGGTATCATTAAGCTGTTTTAAAATAATTATTTTCTTCAACTATTAGCATTAATTGTTTTGTATACAACTATATTATTCTTTAAAATATTGTTTGTAAATCTTGTTTTTCTTCCTATTTCCATGTATAACAAATCTACACAGTTTTGAAATAGCGGCTGAAGCATGGATCAACCCCCCCCCCGCCTCTTACCTGTCGCACCTTAGCCGACAGTATTAAACAGCTCCAAGACTGCATTAAAGTGGCTACCATCATCCCAGGTCCCAAGAAAGAGGCGATCACTGGACTAAATCACTACAGGCTGGTTGCTCTGACCTCAGCAGTAATGAAAACCTTTCAAAGCCCCTGATGTTAGCCTTTCTCAAGTCCATCACAGACCCCCTGCTTCACCCTCTGCAGTGCACATACAGAGCAAATCACCCAGTGGAGAATGCAGTTACACTATCCCTCCACTGCAATCTCCAACATCTGGACTCCCCCAATAGATATGTCAAGATCCTGTTTGTGGACTTCAGTTCAGCCTCCAATAATATTGTTCCTTTGCTTTTCCACAGCAAGCTCTCTCGGCTGACTGTACCAGTGAGCATCAGTCACTGGATTACCAGCTTGCTGATGAACAGGAAGCAGTATGTAAGGCTGGACCCCTAGGGCTGTGTTCTCCTACCCCTCCTGCTTTCACTGTACACTAATCACTACACTTCTGCAAACAAGTCTGTCAAAATCTTAAAGTTTGCAGATGACACAGCGGCAGTGGGACTCACCTCCAATAATAATGAGATGTCCTATTGCAGAGGCCTGTTTTGCTGCATGGTGTCTCAGCAACAACCTGAACTTGATGTGGTCAAGACACTGGAAATGAGAATCGACTTTCCTCACCACCCCCCCGCCTGCCTCCCCCTGGATATTAATGGCTAGGCCGTGTCTGTGGTTGAGTTGTTTAAATTCCCAGGGACAGCCATCATCAGCACATTGTAGTGGGACATGCAAGTTACCTCCATCACCACAAAAGCCCAGAAAAGACTATTTTTTCTATGCCAACTCAAGAATCTCAAAATCTCTCAAAACATTTTACTTAACTTCTACTCTGCCGTCACTGAGAGTATCTTGATGTCCTCCATCACCCTCTGGTTTCCTGCTTCCTGAACCCCTCTCCAAATCCAGGTTACAACGTGTGGTCCACTCAGCTGAGAAAATCACAGGCTGTAAGTTACCACCAGGGCAAAGAGGAGAGCTGAGTAGATTGCTGCTGATTCTATCCACCCAGGTAGTTACCTCTTCACCAAACTGCTATCACTGAGGAGGTACAAGGGCATGACGACTTGTACCTCACGCCATCTCCATGATGACCCAGACCTCACGCCATCTCCATGATGACCCAGACCTCACGCCATCTCTACAGCTTCTTTCCTGCAGCCACCCAGCTTCTTAAATAAACTCCGCTAGTACCTCAGAAATGTCATCACTGAGGGGAAATCCACTCACCCTTGCCCAGCATTTTACCTAATGCCGATGCATGTATAATTGCGTAAATATACGGAACATTGATTTTTAGTTAAGATAATTCCCCAGTTCGAGTCCAGCTTTCCTTTGCTCTCATAGGCTGTTTCATCACATAGTTTTGCAGCTGGTAGTTGTTGCATGCATTTCTTATCATGCTTCATACCGTCACTGAAGCTGTGTTTCTGTCTATGAGCTTCAAGGCCAGAAGAGATGATGTGAGATACTTCTGTCACCTGCTTACAAGCTTCAGCATCCTCTGCCGATCACTTGCTAACTCACTCGGCCACATCCACTATATGATTACAGTTCACATTTTATACATGCATATGTATTACACATACATAAAGATTTATTGCTTCAGCAATACGAGCAAGCACCAAATTGAGCTTCGATGGTACTGATAATAAGTTTAAGTTTGCTCCTCAAAGCTACAGACAAACCATATGGAGACATTGACCAGCTATGCGAGAGAAGAGCAGTGATGTAATGCTGTAAAGTTAGCTCTGACTAAAGTTTACTAAGAAAAGTACCGCATTGCAATATTTTATTGATGCAGTTTCCTTTCCTCATACTTATTTGAAGGGACAGATGCAGGAGCTCACATCATGTGTATAAATCATTATCCCCTACCGTAGCATGTTTTAAGGCGTCCTTTTCTCGGTTTAACATCTGCATTAGCAAAGGCTATGAAATTATTAGCATTTCTTGCTCTTATGTTTTTTAAGTGAAACAAAGGGTGTGGTGTTGGCTCAGTGGACAGCGTTGCTGCCTCGCGCCCCCGCTCTGCGTGTGGGGTGTCTGTGTGCTCTTCCTGTCTCCCATGGCTCTCCTCTGGCTACTGCGGTTTACTACTCCAGATATGCAGTCATGCCAAACGGTCCACAGAGTTTGCCTGAGTGTGAACATGGGCCGCATGAGGGCAAGCGGCTATCACGAGGCAGGTGAAACGATTTCAAATAATTCCTCCTCTCTTTGTAGATAGTTTTAATTTGTCGTGCAATAATAGAGCCACAACAGGTTTTATTGTGTAGACTTCAGAGTAACCATATTTGGTGATTCACTGTTACTGAATCAATAAAGAACGGGTGCCACATTACGGAAGCAGCATGACAAACACCACAGCGCCAAGGTAATAGCTTCACTGTAACCTGCAGATATACACTGCTGACACAGTCCCCACACAACCTACACACTTCCCATGAAGATACAGTGCAGAATGCATTATATTTCAGCCTTATGTCCCTAAAACCCTGAACCCTCCACTGCTGTTTTGTTTTTTAGCCAAAGCTTTCAGAGATATAGGTCAAGCTTTTAGACCTGGATCATACAATGGTTGATGGTCTGAATTCAAAAATGGGCTCTGTAGCTGTAATATGAACCAAAGTGACAGTAAAACTAGATGCAAAATGTTGTTATGGAGTCATTAATTGGAAGGTATGAGCAATGAAGATCCATGTCACCGGTAACTGGAATCGGGATGATGCTTCTCAGCCACCGAGGCTAGACTCAGCTGTCTGGTCCTCTCTGCTGAAGGACATGGCCTGAGCTGATGGGTTGGGGCCCCTGATGGCTCTCATGTTTTATTTGGGAAAGCAGAGCCCGTTGTCCCAAAGGCCGCCTTGCACTGCACTTGTCCCTCTGCACGGCTCGCTGGAGACATCCGATCGCATCAGCGTCACGGCCCCCGAAAGCGCTTTGTGCTGTCTGCCCACACTCGCCATTAAACTGGGGGAAACATTCAGCTCTCCAGCCTGTGAAGCTGTGTGTTCGCCTCCCCAAAATCATGCAGTGTACTGAATGAAATGCACATGCTTTAGAAAAAGGATGTGATTAATTGTGATGTTCCCTAACTCATGGAACAACACAGCATGCTTGCTTGTCATGTGGTTATTTCTGGGACCGGTCAGGTGATGGCATATCTCAGTTTGTAAAGGCTAATACTGCACTCATGAAAAGCATTCAAACACACAGTCATGCATACATGTTTGGCATGACATTGAACTTATAGTACCAGTATAAAGGATGATCTGGCTGCATTATTTATAGGGTTTTTTTGCGAAATGGGAAGAAAAGGGTCAAGAATGCATTTGTTATTGTTTATTATGAATCCGCATGTTCCTGAGGCCAATTCAAGTCAAATTACAAACCATATGAAGTACCTAGACCTGTATCAGACAAAATCACTCTCACATCACATCCTTCCGCAATGTGACTGTTGCTTGTGTGCCTGTTGCGATGTCAAAATATACATGGCCAACCCCCCCCAACCCCCCGCCCCCCACCCATGAGGGCAGATAGCCCATTACGCCTGGGAATGGGGGGCAACTTTGTCGATCCTGAAAACTGTTGCCCATAAATGCAAATAACATACATGTTACTATCATTTAGATGATCATATAATGTTCTGCCTTTGAATGTAATTTCTGGAAACCACTCTCAGTATAAAATAAAACTATGGACTTATATAGTAAGACTGATGATGGTTTCACGAGATTGGCGGACACGGGACATTACATCTGGTGGCACACAAGGTCCTGAAGCACAGCCCCATTCAGTAAGTCTCAGCACCGGGAGAGTCTGGTCTGTAAGGAGAAAGGGAGCAAAGGGGTCAAGAGAACAAGCAAACAATCTAAGTCCACAGCTTTCCATTCGCAGTTTAAAATAGCAGCCAGCCTGCCTGCCTGCTAAGTCACTGATGGTAATAACATATGTGTGCCACGCTAGGCCAAATATAGACCTATGTGAACCTACCGGTGGATGGGAACCTGTGTATTTACGTCTTGACTGAGGCCAATGCTAGCGGCTCCTCGCTGACGATACCCTTAACACGCAGACCGCCGGCCGGAGGCCGGTGCTGGCGGCTCCTCGCTGATGATGTCCCTAACACGCAGACCGCCGGCTGGAGGCCGGTGCTGGCGGCTCCTCGCTGATGATGTGCTTAACACGCAGACCGCTGGCCGGAGGCCGGTTCTGGCGGCTCCTCGCTGATGATGCCCTTAACACGCAGACCGCCTGCTGGAGGCCGGTGCTGGCGGCTCCTCGCTGATGATGCCCTTAACACGCAGACCGCTGGCCGGAGTGTCATTGCAAATACGGTGCTACAGATTCTACATCCATCAGAGAAAAGCTGTTTTTTGATGTTAATCTATAATCTATAATCTATAATGTTTCATCTTTGAAAATCTTAGTATATTAAATCATACTATACCATACTACAAAAAACTAAATTCTCCCCACAAACTAATTTAAACAGTTTTGGTCAAATGACTTAGAGTTTAAGGTTTACATTTCCATGTGACGTAGACAGACTGAGTTACTTATTTACATAGATCCTTCATAGATACTCATCCATCAGAAGGTCATGATGAGTCTGGATCTTGTCCCAGGAAGCAGAGGATAGAAGGTACAGAGGTGGGACACCAGTTCATCATAAGGAGCATCTACACACTATGGGTAACAGACACATAGTTTAACTACCTGCATGTGTTGTGACCATGGGATTAATCCTGAGAACCTACATAAAGAAAGAAAGAATATGCAAATTCTATGGTTAGGAGACAGCTTCCTGGGAATGGAATCACTTGTTGACTTACCCACTGCATGAATGTCAAAAGTGTGTAACAAACACCAGAGCAACCTATGTTTCAGTATCATTGAAACAAGTCTGTCTCCCTGGCAGGTACTGATGAGATGGCAGGATATTCATAAAAATTCCATAAAACATATACCAGCAACATGAATTGACTGAAAATACTCTTGGTTTAATAGAAACAATGGATCACAAAACTTACGTCATAATAAGCGTCTGATGTCTGACAGCCATGATCCGGGCACCGAATCAAGCACCTGTAAAGTCATTCAGATCCTGTTAACAGCACTTACTCAGACACTGATATTAGCACTTATTCAGGCTCTGTTAACAGCACTTATTCAGGTTCTGTTAACAGCACTTATTCAGGCTCTGTTAATAGCACTTATTCAGGCACTGGTAATGGGACTGTTAACAGCGCTTACTCAGACACTGATATTAACACTTATTCAGGCTCTGTTAACAGCACTTATTCAGGTTCTGTTAATAGCACATATTCAGGCACGGGTAATGGGACTGTTAACAGCACGTAATCATTAGGCTGCAGTTAATTGTTACCTAGACAAGAGTAAACATCTTACATATTTAGACGTACAGTAAGTTACTTTGACAAGAAGAATCAAAATGCATTTCAGAAGAACACTGGATGTAACTTGCATACTGTACTAAGCCTGATGAGGGTTGCTTATAGAGAGACATGACCCCTAAGCTCCAAATCAATAGGCAGCAACCATAACATCTCCAACAAAAACCTTCTGGTCAGTCTTACTGAATCTTATAATTCCAAATTAAACGTTTTTTAGGTCTTTTAGGTCTTGATTTTATTTTCTTCTATAGGGTACTCTGATGGTTTCTGGCATATGCTGAAAATGGTTGAACAGCTTCCGGGTTGATAATATGTAGTATCATGCATCCTGCCCAATGTTCCCTTATGTTTATGTTGTTAAATCCATTAAAGTAATGATAAACCTGTGATTAATATAGTTATCTCAAAACCTAGTGACACTCTGTAGCCAGTGCCCATTAATCAAATATCCTGACATTTACCATATCTAATCTTTATCAAAGAGCTTTTAGATGGTTTGGCATTGTTTTTGGACTTTTGTGAGTGTGTAGTTTACAGTTTCTTTTACAAGCCTTGCTTTACCGTTAAATGCTAAAAGCTAAAGTTACTCCTCCATAGCCCACAGACATCTGAAGCTCTTTCTGGCTCTCTGCTCTGATTTTCTGCAAACCTCTCTCCCGGTCTCATCAAGTCCATCAATCAGGGCCCCAGTATCCAAACAGATTGTCTCTAGTTAGATCATTTACACTTACTTTTGTAGCAGAACAGTCGTTGCTCCTGACAAATGGAAAATAGCAGGACCCTGCCGGTGACAGTTCACAGACCTGTCTTGTCTCAGAAAGAACAGACCTTCACTCCGAACAGAGAGATTCTACTTCCTGCCTGCAGTTATCTGCAGGAAGTGTTCGCACCTGCTTTAATAACAATGATGACACAGTGGGGAAATTGTGCCCCATTCTGTTCTCCATGATAAACATGCAGATGAGAGCAAAGGGCAGCCACCTGCAGAGCTGGGGACTAAGGGCCTTGCTCAAGGGCCCACAGTCAAGACTATTCTGCTGAAACTGGGCTTGAACCAGCAAACATCCAATTACAGACACAGAGGCTTGTCCCACTGAGCTGCAGGCAGGTCCAGCAAGGCCCATTAAACTACAAGTCACTGCACAATTAATTTCTGTATTTTATAGTTTCGGATCGTTTGCCAGAAAGGAGTGAAGAATGTCTAGATTTCAACACACGCACTCTCAGTAACCTGCTTTTCCTCAGAAAACAGGAAATTAATAGAAGTGTTGCTCCATCCATCCATCTATCACTTATCTTCATGGGCCTACTTCATACATAAAACATTATATATATTTTTATTTCCATATAAGTAAACATTATTCACATATGATCTGAGCTCCAGCCCTTATCTAAGTCGCTATGTGTTTGTTTCCTCTAATTTCCTTATTAATACCAGATGCCAAATGAAATGGCCCAGAAGCAAACAATTCAGGAACATTTATTTTTAGACTAAGTCAGCAGTGCTTCTGTGGAGAGGACGCTGGAGGATGGGAGAAGTCGCCCACACGGCAGAGCTGCACAGCCGCCAAAGAATCATCACAGGCAGTTTCTGCTGACAGATTCCTGGTGAGGGTGTGATTCGATTTAGACCTGCTGAGGGGCGTATTCCACCAGTGGACAATAACACAGGCAATAGGTCCATCACAGAACTGGTTCTATGACAAATCCATAGCATCTCTATTTAGGTCCCTGTAAGTCATCAGCGGAACCAACATTGCAGAGCCAGTCAGCAGAACTAATCTCATAAATAATGAAAGGCTTGGGTCAAAGCCATTGGCTGGGCAGAGGGTGCGCTGGTACGGGAGTTTGCAAAGCATGTTAGTGGCCTGGGAAATGGGCAGGCCAGTATTGTAGCGGCGGGGGTGGGGGTCGGTGTTCACCGTTTGTATTCATTTTTAGATCTTTTCACTAATGCATGTTGGTGGTTTTAAGCTTTAAAAGTGGAAAGAAGGAAGCCTAAAATGCACTTTCCCATTCGAATGATTTGGAGATTCAAGACATGTATTCAGAATTGTTAGTTAACGTTTATGTTGTGTTATTATTGCATAATAGCAGCGGTGGGAAAAGTAATCAATTTTCATAAAAGTACAGATATCACACCAAAATGTCAAAGAGATAAAGTAAGTCATCCAGCAAAATACTAAAGTTAAAATTAAAACTGCCTGCTTTTAAAAGTACTTAAGCATAAAAAAGATTGCTGCACATTAAAATCTACTGATCTTATAAAAAAACAACATATCTTTGAAATTAACTCCAGACATATCTGAATACAGCATTGTTACAGTGCAGCACACTAATGGAATCTGTGTCACAAGAGGATTAGCGGATATTTAATTTTTTTCACAATATAGGATGTTTGTAGGTGACTTGGTCACAGTCAAAGGCCACCGGTGTACCAGTTGTGATGTCTGCCAAGCACTAGGCCTGTGCGATACGACGATATTACCCGTAATCGGCAATATCAGACCAGTGGCTCTGTGTTGGCATTTGACACTGACTAAATGGGGATTGTCATGTTTGTCAGGGTAGCAGGCTCAGTCTACACACAAAGCAAGAAAACAAAGATTTGTAAGAGATTCATAATCTGGTTTTCAGTTTACTACATTTCTGACACCCTCGGGGACTTCTTTGTAGATCAATGCAATTCTGAGATGTTTGTGAAGTTTGTGAAACACTACTTCAGATGGTACATGACATGTTTTTGAATTTTAATTAAATCAGCCGGCCGACCGATTTAAAAACCAAAAATTCGATGATCAACACCACGCACTGTTGTCCCTTTTTGTCTTGAAAATAAAAAGCTCTGTTAAATGTGGCCGGGGAATACCTTCTGAAGACCCGTCTGCCAGGTGGGTTTAAGTCTGATTCTGTAGGTCTGGAAGATACACCATCCATGGTCCTGCTTGCTAGCTGAATTGAACTTATGACTGGTGGGTGACCCCTGGTCACTGTCTCCTTTCCTCTTTGTCATGTGAACCTTTGACCTTTTTTCCATTGTCCATTTTTTTTGACTGTGTGACAGATGGATTAGAAAACGAGTAAAAAGACTGTTATAAAAACTTAAGGGCAATTTCACAAAACAAATTCTGCTACGGTAATCAGCAGAAATGTACTCCATTACTGATCATTAGCAATGCGGCTGAACTGTTCAGATTTCAAGTGCAGCATGTAATCTGTGGATCCTGATCTGATGTATTGGTTTCCACACCTGCCTTCAGCAGAGACATGGGTGATGTCACCCTCCAGAAAGAAGGCTGGAGCTGCAAGCAGGAGTGTCAGTCTGCAGTAGAACACAGAGACATGTCTCAATCCACCAAAAATTCCCAAACACCCCCCCCCCCCCCACGGACCCAACGACCTTGTTTCCCAGGCAACAGGAGCAAAGATTACTGAATGCGAGACATGCCGCCAACTCTCTCCATTATTGCCCCCCCACCGACCATCATTTTCATTCACACAGAATCTGTCACATGCTGACGGGAAAGTCACACAGGGGGAGATCTACAGGAATGTATACCTGAAAATTAACTGGCAAACTGGTAAACGTATGAATCTATATACCGTAAGCCAGGGGCCGGGACTCCGTGGGGGGGGGAGTGGAACAATCCATAATCAATGTAAGATGCACCCCCCCGGGCCTGACACACAGCTCTGCAGCCCATCGCCCCTAATCAGCCCAGATGCTGCTGAGACCTACTTAGCAGCATAAATCTTTCATGGGTACCTTCCCCTTGGCTGGGCACTGCCACTCTCACTTTGCCTGCTGCCATCCTTCACAGTCAGCCTGTCTGCATAATTTAGGCTCCGCCCACCAGCTCTCTAATCAAAAATGTAACCAGTTCAGGCATGGCTGTGTGCACACAACGACGCTGAAATCTGCTGATTGACAGAAAGGCCGTGTCTGTAGACAACTTGTCACTGATAATGTTTATTACGGCATCTATGAGCTTCACTTCGGTCAGATCTTCATTGATCTTCAGATCTTCATCTGTCCACTAATTAACATACGTCACCCTACATTTTCATTTACCTGTTTTGCTTAATTTAGTTGCGTTAACAATATTTATTTGTCAAAGCGTTGCAATATTTTCAAAGTTTGCTAAAGTGTGTTTGCACCCAATGATGAGCTATTAGCGGTGGCTTTTTTATTTAAGATACCAGAGATTACAGGAAAATTTAGGAAAAGTCATTAATCTGGAGACCATTTTAAAAGAAGTAATGCTGATTTGCAATGGGGAAAAAGTACAGTAATGTGAATTATTTTTGTTATGTCTATTATTTATTTATTATCTCTATCTAGTGTCATACTGTGTATTGCTTTGTCTTTCAGTTCAAGAGAAACATGAGCATTATTTCTCCAGGCCCCTGCTTACCACTCTGGGCACGTTTTACTGTAGAGAAGGATAAAGATCAGAGAGATACACTGAATTAATCAGTTTACACATATTAGAGGGAATCTGGTAATTGTTTCCATTGGAAATGTTCTTGCTTTTTTGTCAATGACATGAATATAAAAGTTATGCGTAGATATGCTCAGGAAATACGAAAGAAAATCTTCCAATCAAGAATATAGGAACAAAGCCGACAGCAGGTCGGCTTTGTTGTCTTCACATACTTGTGTTGTCTGTAAAACTGAAAATTGATGATTTCCCTGGCAAGTTCTCCATTTAACGTCATGATGTTGGCTACTGGCTAAATTTAGAAAGAAGCTTTTGTTTGTATTAAACCAAACGTCTCACCCTAAGAGAAATTTATCAGAGCATTTTAAGAAGATGAAACATGCGGAACTCCCTTGATTAATACCATGTAAGTTCTCCTTTCTTGACTGAAACGCGCACTTTCCCTGAAAGGTAGCTGACAGAGGTTCTGAGCTGTTTTGAGCTCTCCCAGAACACCCCTCTCTCGGTTATCGCCGAGGTCATCAGCGAGCGAAGGACATATCAACATCCAGTTCTTCAAAGTGGTGGAGCTGAATGACACACTGCCCAGAGTGCATTTCCCTCTCTAAGTGGGGTCAGGATCTGGAGCAGGTCACAACAAGGTCAAAAGGGGGCTCCAGACTTCTGGGATATCAGCAGAACAGCACAGGACTGTGCTTTGGGAGTAACTCTGAAAAGTCATCGCATTCCTCCAGTGTTATTATTACCGCGTGGGACAACAAGCGCTCCTTCCTGACTCAACACAGCTCTTTTTAAATGTTTAAGGGAGAGGCAGTCGGTTGCATTGGTCCTATACTTACATACAGCACAGTTAGTGTAGTTGTGTAAGGTCTTGGTAACCGGGGATTTCCAGCAGACCTGATATGCTCAGGAAGGAGCTGCATAAACCTCAGTACAGGTTAATGCACGTCACTCATACTATTTCACTGCTGATATTCTCTCTGTATTAAATATGTTGCTCAATAAATAAAGGCATATACTGTATAAAGGCAGTGCCATCATCTAACAGGCTTCTCTGCTGAATGAGGTGTGCAAACTGTGCAAAAATCTGCAAACTGTGTTGCACCCTGACCCTCCAGGACCGCAACTGGGGAACCCTGTCAAATAGTATTAGATGCACAGAAGCTTTGGCATGTAAAGTGATACCTCAAAAACTTTTTGATGGATCTTGACACTCTTTTTTAGGGTTTAGGGTTACCACCACAGGAGCACTCTCACATGGTATTGTGTCCTATCACATGCTACTAGATATCATCACAAGGTACTGTGTCCTATCACATACTACATATCACCATATGGTACTATGGACCATCACACTTCATTAGACCCTATTACACAATACAGAACTGTGTATAATCTCACTGCATTGTATACCATCACCCAGGACTGTGTCACCTGACACTGCAAACTAATAAACTCGACATGGTCTTCAAGAAAGGGCAGAGCCGGCTTTATTTACTGAGGAGGCTCAGATCTTTCAATGTGTGTAGGACAATGTTAACCATGTTTTATCACTCTGCGGTAGAGAGCGTAGTGTTTTTTGCAGCTGTGTGCTGGGGCAGTGGGGTGAAGGCAGCTGATGCCAACAGGCTGAACAAGCTTATTAAAAAGGTTGGTTCTGTCCTGGGTGTCAGGCTGGATAACCTGGTGGAGGTGTATGAGAACAGAGGACTGAAAAAGCTTCTCTGTATTATGGACAACCCCTGTCACCCCATGCACGCCTCCTTGATGGGCCATCAGAGTACCCACAGCAAAAGACTAATCGCCTGTAAATGCAGAACAGAATGCCACATGAAGTCCTTTCTACCTGTGGCTATAAGATTGTATAACTTCTCCCTGTTCTGCCGGTGAAACACTAAGTCACTTTTCAGCAATGACACTTTAAGCATTTCATTTGCACTTCGTTTACTACTGTTGTCTTACACCTGTATTCCTTTTGTACACTGAGCATGATCATGACGAAAGTTCTTTCTTATCTCATCTTATCTTGTCTTATCTTATCTCATCTTATCTTATCTTGTCTTATCTTGTCTTATCTTGTCTCATCTTATCTTGTCTTACTTTATCTTATTTTATCTTAAGCGATCATGTCATGGAGCAGCATTACAGAGTCTGCAATGAGAACTCTCTCAGAAAACTGCTGCTGGAACTCAGCTCATCCATCCATCCATCCATCCATCGCTTGACTTATCCAGTACATTGCTCTAACAATAACAACAACAATAATAATAATAATAATAATAATAATAATGACACATTTATTGTGGAGAAATTCTCTTTTTGCCTATCCCTTGTTGTTGTGAGCTTGGCAGCGAAATTGGTCCAAAAGTAACACCACTGAGCCAGAACATGTCCAGTAAACATCTCCTGGAAAGTAAAACAGCCACACTCAATACCAACCTGGAAACCAGATGCAAAACATAGTGTTCTAAAAGTAATACATCCTTTAAACAGCTGTCCTAAGCGACTGCAGGGAGGCTGGGTGGGCGGCTGCCCGGCCTGAAACTACAGCGCTCGGCCCTGGCTCCATGTGTGTAGAGTTTGCGTATTTTCTCTGTCGTCGTGGGGTTTCCCCCCACAGTCTAAAAACATGTGTAGGCAATTGAAGCTGCCAAAATGTAAGTGCAAGAGTGCCATGTGACGGGTGGGTGCCCCATTCTGGGTTGTTCCCCGTCTTGTGCCCGTAGGCACTGGGACACCCCACTCCAACAGGACAAGCAGTTACTGAAGATGGATGGATGTTAATATTTTCCACAAACCTCAGTACAGCCATTTCCTGTTTTGTCTTACATTAGTATTTTCAAAAAAACATATCAGTATTGGTTCAGCATATTTCTTTTTAAAAATTGAAACGAAAATGTAAGCATGTTTCCTATTCAAATTGCTTGAGAATTAAGGTAGGCTTCCTGTAGGCGACTACTAAACGATTCAACAGCGACATCTAGTGGACAAAAGTAAATTGAACCATTCCTCATACAGTAATACTCCTTATAGGGAGTAAGAGAGGACCTGCTGGAATATTGTAACTGTCACCATTAACAATTTTTACATAAAATAATATGCTCAAAATCAGCGTGTAGTTATGCAATTAATTCATGACATTAATTACAAAGTGGCTGGTTAGATTCAATAATGGGCCGTGTAATACCAAAATTGGACAGCAGGTGGCACTCATAAAAATGATAACGCTAACATGTCATTGGCTTGGTCTGTTATAAATAACAGTAAATTAAACCCTACAATGGGTTAACGCCCCGTCCTGGCTTATTCCTTGCATTATATCCAAAGCTTCCAGGAGTCCCTGCAGGACGGAGTTGTCAGTAGACATCGTTCGGGGCGATTCAAGGGGGATTCAGGGGTTTTATGTTAGGTATACAATCTATATACCTAAGATATACAGTCTATATAAAGTTAGTCTATAACCTGCAGGGAAAAGGAAGGTGTTCAACTCTGCCATATAAGCAGTGACAGCAGAAAGACATTTAAAGTAGCGATATGATGATAAATAGACATTAAATTAATGAAAGTTATACAAAAAAATAAATCGCTATACTGAAAGCATATACTGAAGAAAAACAAAAGTTCTAATGTAGAATAAATAAACAGGCCTGAGATGTACAACACAGTTCTAATAAAGTGTGGGGTGCATAGATAGGAGGGGATATGAATTAAGCATGAGCCAGGTATCAGGCAGTCTGATGGCCTGAGGGTAGAAGCTCTTCCTGAGCTCCAGAGCTCAGCCTGGGGAAAAGGCTGTTGCATGGGCTGCTCAACTCCTGCATCTTCAGAGATAAATGCCGTTCAGGGGAACGGATCAGCTGAGCATACCACCCTCTGCAGAGCTTTGAGGTCCAGGGCAGAGCAGTTACCAAACCAGGCCGTGATTCCTGTGGTGAGGATGCTCTATAACACTCCAGAGTAGAAGGCTCTGAGAATGACTGGTGAGACCTTGAACCTCCTCAGCTGCCTAAGATGGTACAGTTGATGTCTGGCTTTAGATATTTGAGCCTGTACACGATTCAACCAGGTGAGGTCATCAGAGATACAGACTCTGAGTTATCGGAGGTGTTTTTTATTAAGGTGTTTACCCTCTCTCCTGGGTAATGCAATGCATAGAGAAGGCGATTTTGAAGCTCAGTTGAAGTAATGGTGAATTATCTTGGAAGATACATCCCCAACCTCTCAATGTACAAGCTCTTTAAAAATAAGAATGCATTGACATGGAGTCATGTGCAACAAACACATCAAGGAGCTGTTGACAACTGCAACAGTACTCGCCTATTATGACGTGAACAAGCCCACTGCTGTGTCAGCAGGTGCAAGTAGTTACAGATTGGGGGGGGTGTACTTTTTTAACCCCATGGGAGCATTGGAAATGTGTGGCATACTTCTCTAGATGCCTCACAAGCAGAAACACGCTATGCCCAGGTAGAGAAGGAAAGTCTCGTGCCTCTCCTTAACAGCCGCAGTCTGGACAATGTACCTCTGTGGTGTCAGCATCTTCTCATGAGGCACATAAGATTGAAACCCGTATGCTCCAGGGAAAACTCTTGTCACATTTTTTCCCTTAAGCTGAACCACATTTTCATTACACACTGTTTGCAGAGAATGGACATTTAGGCCATCTTATAGGCTTCTCTTACATCTTATAGTCCATAGAGCTTCTGATACAGATTTGGTCCTTTGGTTGTCCTAACAGATTGCCCGGAATGCATTGATGTGAGATTCCTGAAGCTTGTCTTGCCGGGACTGGACAGCATACAGTGATGAAGAATGGAGATGTGCTGGAATTTCTTTGTTGTGCTCTTACCCTGGAACTGGGTAATTTTAAACTACTGTGGCTCAGCTCAGGATGATGCTACTGGACCAATTTAGTTATTAAGGAAACACACTGGACTAATCTGGCATTGCATCCCAAAGACTCATTGTAAAACTGCAAAATCATAGGTGATGGCAATAAAGATTCTGAAAACATCATCATCGAAAGCCTAGTAATCAAGACTTCATTTTGATGTGATGGTTCAGATTCAGACTTTAAACCTTGTTGTCTTCCTTATAAACAT
>JAODKL010000009.1:434543-490662 GCA_026780765.1 Petrocephalus schoutedeni | reverse complement strand
ATATAAATACTGTATACGTACTTTGGGGTGCCTGTTCGTCGTGTATTATTTTCCTTGAATTGAGACTGACCAGAAATAGAACTAATAAGTGAGAATAAATTTGAAACAGGTCAAGACACTAATCAAATGTCAGAGAATGCACTGCTGAAGGTCAGAAAATAAAACAAACAATATTTTTAAACAACTGTCCAGACAGAGAGGAAACATACTAGATAAGCAGAGGAAATTTACGTGCACAATAACTTTTCGTGGGAAAATGTTTCTGCCATGCCCTGGGAACTGGATGTTTTTCCCCAGCCTATGACGCCTACAAACCTGGCACCAATGTGGCCAGGGGCTCCCACCTCCAGCTTACCCGCACGGCTGCCATCTGTGTGAAATTCCCAGCTTCACATTGTTCTTCAGTTTCCTCTCAGCTCCCGGCTTCTCGGGGAGATTAATACATTTTGTTTTGAATGTTCGCTCCCTGGACGCACAGTGGTGACTGTGCAAGTTACTGCTGACCTCCTGCACTTCCCTCATCTTTATAGTACATGAACAGCACGTCCTCTGTGCTAGAGCAGGATGCCAGAAGAGGCTCAATTCCCCACAGAGATGGTTCGCTTTGAACAAACAGTCTCTGGTCCTGAACATACCATTTAAGCACAGGACTTTATTTTTAGCTAAGAGCCTTAGTACATGGTTATTGTGCTGGTATTTCTTCCCATACAATTTGTATCAAGGCGACTGGGGTGGGAAATGGTGAAAAGGAAATGTAAAAATGTGAGCCTAGGGCAGCCTCAATCCGTTCACACGCTCCGAGCAATAAGCAGTCAGCAGCTATGCCATTACCAGAGCTGGATCTCTTCAGTATTTCTGAAACCTGAAAGCTATTGGAAAATACAGATCAGTGTCTTTCCCCATATTTCTGTCTAAATCTCTTGAGTGTGAATATAAGTGTAACTCTAAATGTTTCACTTTTGTGGTTCCTTGACAGCAGAACAAGCAGCTCATCCATATGCTGTCATTAGAGTAACTTTCCCCACCAATGAACACCTCAAGGCCCCTATTCCTGGTAACACCTCAAGAAATTGTACTAAACTGTGGGAATGGATTATGAATTCATTTATCACCTAAACCCAAGCAGGCTCTGTAGCTGGGACTGTAATGTCCGAACAAATTTAAAAAGCTGATACTGATCTGAATAAACGGTTTTTGTTGTTTTTGTTAGTGTTTTAAGGGACAGCATGCTTAAAAATCACTATTTAATCACAGAAATGTCAGAAAGAAATTAACAACTCGCTTTCCAGCTGCTATTATTGCATGTGGAAATGACATCTTAATCCCAAGAGTCCTTGTTAGCTGTGATGCTAGGTATTGTACAATAAAGGACCGCAAACTGTAAAACATACGGGTCCTGGGAAATAGTGCGTTTAATGGGATGTTACAGTTTTCCTAGATTGCTTCAGAGCATTTCTCAAATGACAATTAACATTTGCAATACTACAAGTGTAATCCCTACACCATAATGGCAGTGATGGCATCGTTATATTTTTAGTTGCCACAATACATGATTTTGTTGCCATTTCGATGCTTTTGTGTTATTCATTTGCTTTTGAGGCATGAGTTAATTGCTTTGGGTATGTTGCAGACTGGGTGCTAAACCACAGTGTTAACCACGCATTAATTGTTTAGAGAAATGCTCTTATAGTCTTAATGATGTTAAGTATGTTTCATGTGCCAAAACAATAGAGAAAAACTGCAATAGCAATCTGCAAAATATAGCTAACATAATTTCAAATGAATACTCGTCAACCCTAGTAGCAACGGAGGGTCACCAAACGTACCCTCCGGTTCTGGTGAGTGTATCCGTGACTGATGCGAATCGGACGTTTGTTCAGATGTAGAACGATGGTTCCAGCATGCGTTCGCCCTCCTATGCAACAGGTGGCGATATGACGCAGCATTCAACATTATATACTTCCATCGTAGAGGAAGAAATTGCGATTCTGCTCTTTTAAAAGCTCCCCAGCCACTAAGCGGCATTGCAGTGCCGGACGACAGGTGCGCCTTCGCGCGTACAGTACGCGAAGAAACACTCGGCAGATAGGGCGCCTTCGGTGTATCCCAGTGTTTTTCCTTTTGGCATTCATTTCGAAAGTTACTGTTATTCAAAGACGATATGTCTGATTTTTATTTGACGGAAGTGATTATGATAAATACTCAAGAAAGGTAGGCATTCAATTTTGCTAAGAATTTATTGGGATTATATAGGGTCCCGTGATCAAAGTGTTTTGTCGTTATCTCGTTTATTCCTCAAACTTAATTAACCCGCTGAGATTTTTTATCACTTCGGGCATAAACAACTAGTTATATCACTCCTTATATAATTATTATTAAAATGAAAACTTCTATTAAATAAAAACCAAGATCAGCGGGTGAGTGCGTGTGTATACATATTTACATAACGTTCAGTTTAATACATTATGAACTTGCAGTTGAACTTCTACTTGCTGAACTTGTATTATTTATGTCATTTTATGCTTTTGTATTGTCTCCTATTTTCTTGACTCTGTGGAACAGTATTTATTCACAGCATTTTCTTAACTTTTCTAAGCATTTTCTTTCTTTTCTTTAGTCTTGATTTTTCCATAGTCAGCCTGTCGCATTGCAACCTCCTATGTTTCAAATTAAATATAAATTAAGCACAAGAACACTAGCCACATGCTGGTTACCCTTACAAATCTTGCTGTCTTGAATGATTGATTTAGTTAACCGTAGCCTTCTGTAGAGAGACGACTAATTAATTCATATTTATTCCTGGTTCGGCGCTATCTTTCGCTAGGGTACCGTTAATCGCGATGTATATAATATCCACTGCCGGGTACTGTAAGGCTTAGGCTGCTGTTTTAGGCGAAAAATCGGTTTATCGTTAAGCGCGGTCATGACTAAAGAGCACTACATAAAACGCATAATGTACTCAATTATTTTTTAGTGTTTCCCAGACATGTAAAATCCTACGGATATTATTTAAAATATACTCATGTATCGAAAGGTCTCGAAGTTATCAAACACAGGGTATAATAATAAAATCTCTCAATCGTTTAAATATAGACTACTGTATTGCAGTTTATTTGTGGTAATAACCTTGAACATTATTCCGTAAGATTCTTTGTTATTGGACATTTAAAACGGGAGATTTTTGTTTTGAATAGAGAAATCGGTCTTTTTCATATGTCCGGCAGGAAGATATGAAGGTATGAAACAATAATAAATAAAAAAAACCCTAACATTCTTTGTCGTGCCTCCAACCGAGCGCTTCGCGAAGCTGCGTCCGGATGCGCCTGTCAGCTGTGCGCGTCAGCGCTGAATGCGGCTCCTCGCTGCCCCACATCACACGGCCATCGCGTAACTACTGCCCCGGCAGGACTCCTGGCACCATCTTCCTGACTTTTTACGGCATAAAACCTCACTTAAAAATAAACCTATCCTTAGTAGGCAATAAATAGAGCCTTGAGATTTTTACTTGACCTTTTGTTCGCCTCTTTTATTCCAGTGTTCTTTTTATCCATCCATCCATTTTTAAAATAAAGAGCAAATTTCAGTACAGCTGATATGCTATACAAAATAATTGTGGGATCCAGTTCATTTAGGTCAATTGTATAATAGGCTTACAAAGTATGTTTCAGTGTACTTCACCAGGCAATATCAGACGCTTCCCTGTTGTCTTAGAAAATCTCCTTTACCTTGAATGACTGCCATTTATACCTTCCTGTAACTAGGCTAAGTTGGATTGCTAAGTTTGGACTTAAGACCCTGATCAGTCTACGAAATACCTCCTGTTTAGTCAGTTTCCTACTTGACAGTAGTACAGGAAGGTAGCCGCTATTCTGCAGTGTCAGAATAAACTACTTAGTCCACACAGACATATCAATAGTTCTTTCCATTCCACTGGGCAATATTAAAACTGGGTAATTTGTGTTCTTTCAAAGTGCAATAGGATGATTAGACTCAATGCTAATTTTATAGGGTAGGTGCATCAGTTTGTAACTTCTTTAACTCAAAATAGTGGAAGAAATATGTCTAAAGTTTTTTAAGGCCAGTAAAAGGCTAGCGTAGTGAGATGATTGATGTGTGGAATCAAATCACTTACATTTTCCTTTGTGAGAATGCAGTGCACCTTTGTACTGTAGCTGTTCTTGCCTCCCGTTAGCACAGTCTACATCAGAGCTCCCCAGTTCCGGTTCTGGAGGGCCAGTCTGCAACATAGTTTGCAGGTTTCCCTGCTCTACATTCTGTCCTGGACAGGGAGGGACATGCACGCCCATGGTGTACATTCAGTTCCCCAGTCTAATTCCTTCTTTTACAGTTTGTCTGAGAACCTTCATTTAAAGTCAGAGTCATGTCAGGCAAAAATAGTTACATGCATGTGAAATTGCTGTGAGTAGGGATTTGAGTGTTTAAAGAACAGGTTAGGAGGTGGATAAATGCCGTGCTGGCCAGAGAGCTGTCTTACAAACCATGGTTACCTGTTTCCTGGTTTCCTGTAATACAGGAAATGGGAAATGTGTCTTTTAGAGATAGATTTGATTAAGGTCAGCACAATGGCATCCAAAAGCCAATCGTCTACATGTGAAAAACACCTTTTTAATGGGTAAATAGACCAAAGAGCCCATGTAAACTGGATCTTGAGGTCATTGTCTTTAGATGCCCGAATTTATGGGCTGTGAAGCTATTGAGCTACTACGGAACCAAATCTAATATTAATAATAAACTAAACTATTTTACTAGTGACCATTCAATCAGACCATCTTCTGAGCAAATGCTGCCCAGAGCCTTTGTGCTCCGGGAGAAAGGCTCAACCTGACAGGCCAGGAATAGTAACTTAAAACCCTGAAACAGTTGTTTCTAGGAAGCAAGTTATTTACAGATGTGTTTATAATGCTGGTACTAACATGGGCTTGTTTATGACATGTCATTACTTCTGTCACATTGCCCAGGATTCAGACATGCTCTTCGGCCCACTTCTTTTAAATGGATTTTATTATTATTGCTTATTAATATACCGAATCCCCGAAAGGGTCATTTCTTTATACGATACGTTTTTAATGTACATTATACAGCAGCTGGGTTCTTAATGTTGTTGTTCACATAGAAATAGTATGCAAACAGAAAGATTAATTTTGTGTAATTTGTTAACGCATGACTATTTCTTTTCCTCTTGACACATTCCCAGAGAAATATCGGGGTGTTTTTAACGTGGGGATAAACATAGCACCGCGGCTTCCTGGCCATGGGAAGCTCTGGGCTTCCTGTATCCCAGTCACGCCTAGCCCCATGTCCAAGGTGTAGCACGGCTCACAGTATCCTCAACCGGCCGAGGGGGTGTTCGGGTGTAAGAGTTCAGATAAAAAATTCTTTGACTTACTTCATTTATATTTACGTTAGGCAAAACAAATTTGTGAAGTATTGGCCTTTTCCCAGGCGTGGGGCAGGCCGGACGTGTGATTGGGTGGGTCAGGCTCCTCCCAGTCACCCTCATGTTTAGACTGAATCAGCACTTTGAGTGGACACTGAGCAGCACTGCCTCACTTTTCGGCCCTCTTTGACCTCCTTTCTTAGCAGCAGCCCTCTGGCAGGTTCTGCCGTTCACTGTTCCAGCCCCCAGGCTCCTGGGCCTCTGTGGTGCTCCTGATGTCCCTTTCCCACTGTCTAAGATCCCCGGTGGGCGAGGGATGGGCAGGGATCACTCCGTCAATGTGCTCCTTCACAAGGTGAGACCTTGCACCGTGTTCCTGCTAACTCTACTCTTTTTTTTTCAAGTGAATAAAGTTTAATAGTCAAAAACATTGGTACACCCTAAAATCATACATATGTATTCCTGACTGTTGTGAGCATTTCTCAAGCGTCTGTCTGGCACGCTGTTGGCTGACTATGCGTAAACACAATACGTAATTAGATGATAACTTTTTAAGGTAGTCTGGGCTAAATGTAAATCAAGATAAAGTCCATTTAAATTGGGGTACCCTAACTTAGCAGAGAACAGGGATCTGTATCAAGCTCAGCTGGATAATTCAGTTGTATTTAAGTTGGAGTTGCTGAGTCGGATTTAAGGTTCTCTAGTTTAAATAGACTTTATCTTTGTTCACTTACGTTTAGGCTAGACTACATAAAACCCACAAGCTATCCAGCTAAATGAGAAATGCTGCTTCATGATACAGGACCCCGGTTGTATTTTCCAGGTTCTGATTGACAGAGCTGAGACCCTCTTTCCTAGTTCTGGGTAAATTACACCATGTATGTAGTGTCCAAGCGGTATCACTGAGGGAAAAATTTCAGCATGGGCCATATGCGAAATAGGCCAACTTTTCTAAAAAAAAAAAAAAAGCATAAATCTTGCATGTGGAATATCAGTGAATGCAGATTTGTGAAAGAAATTGTGAATGCAGATTTATTCAGGAGACTCCATAGAATCCAACAATACTCAACTGGGGAAGTCCTAAATATCCCCTGGTAATCACTCTAGTCTGACAGATGGGACTTAAGTGTTAAACACCTTAAAACTTTTGCACTCTAGATATGTTTTAAGGGTCCCAGAGTGAAAAACCAAACCAAAGCTAAATTCAGATAAAACGTAGGTCTTTTACGGTTATCATTAGCTTCCGCTAATTTTTTTTAGTGGTTTTTCATTTCAGCGTTATCAAATAAAATTTTGGAATTAGCACATTAGCGGTTATCAAAGCTAACATTTTGGTTAGCTGTGCTCACCACTGGGATTAGGTAATCGTAAAAAGTCCCCATATTTAGAATTTGGAGATTTTGCAAATTCAAGTAATGAATAAGGCCTTAATTTTTTTTGGTTGTTTCTCTACCATCTTCCCTCTCTACACACTTCAGGATGACCGGATAACCGTAACACAGACCAGCCCAGCAAATGGGAAGCCCTGCGTCCTGCACTTCCAGTACCAGCTGACTGAGTGCAGAGCTTCTTCCTGGGAAGGTGTGCTTACTGCCGACAGCCTCTTCCTGCGGGTGCCAGAGGGAGATCTCCCAGAAGGCAGCAGGGAGAGGTATGAGCTCATCTGCGTAATGAACCTCATGCCACGTTCCATTTACCTCGGAGGTCGGAACTCGGAATGGCGTCACACCTGAGTCGGAAAGCCATTTAGCAATACTAGGGAACTCAGAGGGCATTCCGGTTGAAATTTCCGACTCTGAACTCAGTTCAGAGTTAACAGTTCAAGTGGAACGCAGCATTAGTCTTCAAGTGGGTAAGCAAACTAGGAAAAAATAGCTATGGTGTCACGAGCTGTGTATTTGTCATAGATACTTTGTATTCAACCTATGAATATGTATTAGATTCATTTTCCCATTGATTAAATCCATTTAGGGCTGTCAGAGTTACCAGCACGATTGATTAGCATTGATATATTTGTCCTATTAAAGGTACATTATCATTTTCACACGTTGTGTTTCCTGTTCCTTATCTCACAGCCTCACCTGTCTGCTTCAGTTTACCGAAGAGAATCTGAAACTCAGCCATGTGTTCCTTTGGTTCTCCAAAAGCAGGGAAGATAGATGTAAGAGCAATCCTTTCGATATGATTATAATAAGTATTATAATAAGTAATGTATAATAAGTATAATAGGTAATACTATACTTGAAGGGGCACAAAAGTATAGTGTGACTGTCTTTATGTTAAAATAACCATTATACGGAGTACCAAGCCATTCCTTGGAGATAATTAGCTATGGTCTGTATTCAGAATTTCTGAAAATCTCACTTGATATTTATTCCTACATTTATTAGTACACATGCTAGTTATGTTTTAGATTTGTGTTTTGTTTGTATGTATACTTTTAAGTTGACAGGACTGAAGAGACTTGTCTTGTCATTGTGTCCTCTAGTGTGGATTACAAAGACCTTTCACTATATGGGCTTTGAGATTGTGAAGCCAAATCACCCACTGGTACCTGCTGAGGCCGGCCTCCTGTTCATGGTGTACTCGCTGGATCCAAGCGGCTCCGATGAAGAGTGAGGGCAGCATACCCATCTCCGGGCGTCCTCTCCTCCTCCGCTCCGTCATCATGTGCGTGTGGAGATTCCCATGCGTGGTGTGTGTCAGGGGTCATCCAACCGGAGGTGCTCAATGAGGTCACAGGATGCTGAGAGGCTTCCCCATTTGCCACACTCAGCCCATCCCAAACAAGCAGCCTGTGCCAAGGAAGAACTCACAGTTGGTTCATTTGGAGCTATACAGTACATGCTACATATCCTCTAAAGCCTCACCAACTATCTGGGCCTGTACCCTTATGTCGAAAATATGAATGGGACCAGTATTACCAAGCCAGTTCCCAGTCTCTTCTTGAGTGATGTTTCAGAGCAATAACATCTTACGGCATCCTTTGTGTGGCACTTCAGACTATATCTGTACTTCAGCTGTACAAGCTTAGTATTACCAAAGGTAAAAATCAACATTAAAGTCAACTTGTTTATCGAAGGTTAACTATCTGGTTTCGTCTCACTATAGATGTTTATCATGGGAAGCATATTCCTTCATATAAACATATTCCTTCAGAATCATTCTGAGAAGTACTGTTAATACTGTAGTGTCAATGGGGACTGGTCCACTCGAAGGTGTGAGGACACGATATTTGAGGGAGCAGAAGAGCGTCGTTTCAGAAGCCCAATGCCTGGCTGAGCAGGCCACTTATGACCATGAACAGCATGGCTGCTATTTACATGGGTTAGTCAGGAACAAACGGTGACACTAGAGCATGATTACGTGCCTATGGAAGTGTGTAACTTGATCACACTTTCAGTTTTACTGTAAAATGCCCATTATTCAAACTTTTCAAACTTAAAGGTAAGTGCAATGATGTACATCAGCAAAACAGGGCCTTTTGGTTCTGATTTATACCTAGTATGACGCCCTAACTTTCCATTAAAGGCTTGTATTTGTCGTCACTTGCCAAAGTCAAAACCTTCTAAACAAGTGATTCCTCCACAAAGCAGCTTAATCAATCCCATATAGATCACATGTGATACACGCTTTATTTCACATCATGAGGAGAATTTGGATCACATTTGTAGAAAGCTACTGTTAGATCTGTAATCTTACTAGTGTCAGTAAATGTAAAGAATTAACATTAATTTAGCAATACATGTTTATTTTTAATAGTCTATACCTTCATGTCTGTACTATAATTACATTGCCAAAAGGTAATCGAGAGAAAAAAATCATCAGTAGAGTAGCTCTATATCGCATGGTTACCAAAGGTGGAAAGAGCAGTGAAATCCCTACTCTACTTTTACTCAAAAAAAGAACTCTGGATAGAGTAAAAGTACCTGTCCTGGAAGCTACTGAAGTGAAAGAGTGGCTTTTTGTTTTTAAAAGTACTCTGAGTAGAGTTTTTTTTATTGTCTGTTCCCCCCTCATTGTAATTTATAAATGTAATCAACTTTCCCGTTTGCTTTTCAGAAAGAATTAAAAAAGACCGGCATCATGTAACAGTTATGAATTGTGACTTACAATTAATGCAATGCAAAGGCCCTTCAAACATGACATTTTACTTAACATTTAATTAACAAGCACTAGGCATTAAGCAACTCAGTGTCTGGCAGCAGTATTTTATGTGCTTAGTCCTGTCAAAATAAATCAATAATTAATCGCAGGTGTGCACAAACTTTACAGCAGAGATACATATAGTGATATAAATGTAACATCTGCGTGTACTAAGTACTTAAAACAATAATAATACTGTGCTGTGCTTATTAGTATGATGTAAAATGGTCGAATTTCCTCTCTGGAAAGGAAAGCGAATACTGGAACCATTAAAATCAGCAAGTAGTGGACACATCTGGACCATAAATCAGTGTTTCTCAAAGCAGTCCTCGGGGCCCCGGGGATGGTCCATGTTTTTGCTCCCTCTCAACTCAGGAAATTGGTAGAGAGCAAAAATGTGGACCATCTGGGGGTCCCTGAGGACTGCTTTGAGAATGACTGCCAAAAATAGCTGAGTAACAGTACTGTTACAGCACTAAAAATCAAGTACTCAAGTAAAAGTGCACCAACTGTAAAGTACACACTCTGAAAAAACTACTTAGTAATACTAACAGGAGTATAGTTTGTTACACACAACATATACCAGTCAAAAGTTTGGACATTCCAAGCTGCCTTCAAAGGAGAGTGATTGTGTTGCATCAGGTGACCTGGCCACCTGACCTAAACACAGTAGAAATGGTTTTGTAAGAATTTTGACCAGAGAGTGAAGGAAAAGCGGGCATTTAGTGCTCAGCATATATGTGAGAACTCCTTCAGGACAGCCGTAGGCCACAACATGGAAGCGGCATACAGGAGACAGTAGGGTGAAACACTTCCTGGAGCAATTGCAGTTAAAGGCCTTGCTCAGGAGCCCAATGGTGCCATCGCTCTGCCAACCAGCCCATAGAGGTACCCTACCCAACAAATTATTATTTTTTGTTTAATATGATTGAATATCCAGTCTTTGGACTGGTACAGTATACACTTTTCAAAACCGGATTTTGAACATACACATACACACACTTCTTAAAACTGAAATCCTACACAAACAGGCAGTTAAAACATTCACCTACCATACTTGTAACAAAAGCTAAGCTGGTGGCATGAAGCTGACCGTCTGAGTTCCTCACCTTGCTGGAGGGGTTGTTCTCCGGAATGCAGTCAGCTACAATGTCTTCTTTGAGGCTACGGGCCTTGGGCTGAGATGCCACCTCCTCCGTGTTCCCTAACTGAGCAGAGCATGACCAGCCACTGACATTTACAACACCTGCAGGCACCCAAGGAATCCATCCAGTTTTAGCTCTAAGCAGGGTCAGACTGTGTCCCTGTAGCAATGAGGGGTAAGGAGTTTGCTCAAAGCCCCCCAGGTAACATCACTCTGCCAGCCACAGCATTTGGACCAGCAACCTTGTGATTAGCAGAACAGCTCCAAACCCAGAGCCACACACTGCTTCAGATGATTGGGACATTAAGCCTGATACACACACTCTAATGCAGCTATAACCATCAGCAGTATAAGAACACCATAAGAACACCAGCAGCCTAATCTTCTCATATAAAAAAAATCTACTGACTTATTACTGTGACCCCAAACTTACTCTCAGCTGTTTTGTGCATCATGGAGAGCAAGCAAAAAGAAATTCCAGACAGGGATTAATAAAGTATCATTAATCACTATTCTAGTATACTGTATATACACACTGATATAAAGAAACCAACTGGCCAATATATCTGTAGCCCATTAAGATCTACTGTCTGTACCTAAAATATGCAAACTATGAAACAGAGGGAGCCTTTTAAAAGGCTTTCCATATTTGTCAAATTTTCCCACAGAAGCAAAATCATTTACCAGTGGAGATATTTCTTGTGATAAATCACACAATCTATGATGTATGCGAAATGAGTACAGTTCCTGTTCATAGTCTTCACCTGGTGTCAGACTAGTCCCAAGCCCGGGGTGCTGAGACCTCAGGCTCTCAGCGTGAGAACACCATACATCACAGAAGTGCCAGCGCGGGGCGGAGCCTGGTGTATTACGATCCCAGCAAGGCCTGTGCCCGAGGTAAGCTGCTTAAAAGACATCGCCTCAGCCAGGTACTGAGCGACAGAACAGAGTGGGGAGCACAGATTAGGACAGCAGCCAGGAGGTCATACACCGAGGTTTTATTAAAGAAAAACACAAACAGAAACTAAGTGGCGCACTGATGATGCAGATCCGTGGGGTCAGGTGGCGGCGGCCGCGCCTCACTTCTCCTTTTCCTTCTGCTCCTTCTCTTTCTTGTCCTTCTCGGCCTTGGCCTCCTCTGCCTCATGCTTCTTAATCAGCTCCTCCACCTCCTTCTGCTTCAGAACCTTGATCCTGGTCTTGCCGTTCTCGCGGGTCAGCGTGGCGATTTCCACTGTGGGGAATCAGGACGAAGCAGGACCAGAAATTCAGCGTAATGCGAACCAATGAAATCACAGTGTTACTTTTGAGTGATGCTCAGCTGATGGCTAACATCTCGATGCCAAATTCTGTTTCCAAAGGAGTTTCTAAACGGAAAAATCCTGTTTAAATGTTTAATACCCAAAAGCACTTAGTTAAATTAGGCTGTTAAATTAGTCTATACCAACCCTAAGAATACGAGTTCATTACATCCCCCAGTTGCAGGGTATCTGACTGAAATTATCCATGTTTATGGAGATAATTACACATGCAAATTTAAATGAACACAGTATATAGAATTATGAGGGTTTGGAGTTATAAAGCTCACCTTTCTCAGCAGACAGTTTACTGACATCCATGGTCTTGTTCAGAACTTTGACGGCTAATGCCAGGGCGGAAGAGAGTGTCATCTCTCCTTCTTTGAAGTCCTGCTTCAGCATGGACACAGCTGCCTAGGGGAGCACAGATGGCAGCTTTTAGTCACTACTTATCAATATACACTAAGTTTTGGTTTTTGTGCTTATAATATAATTAATACTACATAATTGATACTTTACTGATCCCCGTGGGGAAATTCTTTTTTCATGTCCCCCAACCTTGCTCTCACACTTGCCACTGCCCCATGGTTTAGTTCCATTTACAGCACACAAATTACTGTATTGTGTGCAAAACTGTCGTCATACATCCCTGGTTTTACCTACAATTTTAAATTTCACTGCAAGCTCCACCAGAATAACTGTGCTTGTGACAAAACCTTGAACCTTGAATCAAAGACCTAAGGCAAGAACAGGTTTGCTGTACTAAATGGTGCAACACTGCCATCTAGTGTGAAACCCTTGCATGACTTCATAAATCTACAACGGCTACCTGCAGTAGCACCTGCATAATTAGTGTATACAATTACGACGAGACTAAACAAAAGACTTACAGCGCTATTGTTTCCTATGCAGGTGGCTTTCCAGCCTCCGTAGTTTCCGCTGGGGTCGCTCTGGTACAGCTGGAAGCCATAGTGTTTGTCCCAGCCCATGTACAGCAGAGACACTCCGAACGGCCTCTTCCCTGGATAGTAGGAAACACGCCGGTTACAGTCAGGTGCTTTTAAGAAAATCATCCTGAGAGGATGTGTGCTTGTGCTGCCTGATTTTGCTCTACCTCCGAACTGTGTGTAGGCCTGTTTGATGTCACATAAGGCTGTTACCAGCTGTTCACAGGGTATTGGCTCCTGGTACTGCAACAAATACCTTAGCAGAAATGGGTAGGAAGGTGAGAACAGTATTTTAACAACTGTGCTGTGAAAGAAGCTTTTAAAAGGTGAGGTCAAAAAGAAACGAGGAAGACAAATTCTGCCACCTACACAGCCTCACCCACTTACCTCTGTGCTATTAGCCTCAGCTCGTTGGTCAGAACATTGGCATCTGATGTTATTCCAGCAACACTGCAGGCCATGTCCCTGTAACACAAAGCCAGACAGTGCCAAGTTGTTATCTACTTTGTCCATTGTGAAATGACACTTTTAGTAGAGGAACAAAAAAGGCATACTCATTAAGTTTGTAGATCTTTTCCGAAAAGAAAACTTCATCAAGCAATTTGTGAATGTTTCTCCGCTCTGCTGCCAGCAACACTCCATCGTTGGCCAAGATGCCGAGGCATGTGCCAGCGTGACCGATGGCTTCCATGGCATATTCTACCTGGTAGAGCCGTCCTGCAGATCAAAAATAAAGGAATAAAAAGATTAACAGGACAACCTCCCGCAGATCAGTATTGGTGCAATTACAGAAGATTTAATAAAGATGGACCCCACTCAAATTGTTTCTGAAACGAACTATCCGATAACTACTGCATTTCAAAAATAACAGAAAGGAAAGTAAACCACAAATAACTGAGAAAACTAATCTCTTGCCTTCAGGAGAGAAGATGGTTGTCCGTGAATCATATCTACGAGACTGAAATAAAAGTTGTAACATGCGTTATCACCACAAATACAAGGAGAGAGAAAAAAAAAACCGCAAAAACACTAAGTGGTTTCACACCTAAACATAGCCATAATTCAGTCTTTTATATGAGTAACTTATTGATCATAAATTTTATCACATTAATAATACATGTTTAAACACCCTCAAGAAACTTACTATAGTGGATAAAATATTACTCAACATTTAATTAACTTAATTTCACCAAAAAGTACAACCCACTTACCATGACTGAGCTGCCTTACAAAAAAACCTGTATAAGCAAAAACAAATGGGTTAGCCTCTAAGCCAATTTCCATACACATTATTGTTATACAATTTAAGAGTTGCAAGTTGTAGTTATATGTAGTACACATTTGGCACAAAACAAAACGACTAATCAATTTCCCAGAATGAACTTAACGTCTTACTAAAACGGCAGTAGAATTCAGCATATAGAACATTCTTGATCACAAGAATGAACTTCTTGACTTTTTTAACAGTACATGTACAAATGTAATGGTGTAGCCTCAGGTCAAGGGCGGACTTTCTAAAAATGAAGACTATAACTGTAGACAATTGCTGGATGTTTAGACTGTACCTGTACTCGCTACCATTTGCTGTGGGGTCCCAATTTCATTTTTTTAAACAAAAAAACCTTATCCCCCAGCAGCCGAAAGAGGACGGAATAAAAAAAAAAGAGTACAAGGAGCCTTCCTATAACCATATTGACCGGGTAAATTACATATTAAACGCTAAATACAGAATAAAGCTGTTCGAAGAACTTGTCAAAAAGAGAAAATTGAATATTAAGGCAGCTGGTTAGATGATGGGCCCATTCGGAATATGCAGGGCAGTACAGAGAAAGTGAAAGCGAAATCAGGCGCCTGTACAGGGGGTAGAAAGTTACCTAGCCTTGAAAAACGTACAACGGCTAAAATTACAAATAGATATATTTCGAAGATTCACTCGCAAATTTCCAACTGAATAGTAACGTGGAGACTACTAACAGTGTTAGACAGACGGAGAGGCACCGTGCAGGTAGCCGAGGCTAACATGTTAGCGAGAGGCGCAGGGATGAAGCAGCACTTTAGAGCGAGTGCAGCGGGCTAGCCGGCTAGCAAGGCGCCGGCTCCGCTCCGAAAGCGGTCAGATGGATTTGGAAAAGAGAACTCTTTAAATGGAGCATTCGACACCATTTCGCATTAAAGATAAATATGAGCAGTTCTATTATTACCTTCTTCGAGTCTTTCCTGTCAGTATGTTGTTGGAGGAAATAGGAGACTTGGCCAAATGACTCCGCTAGAGATCAGTCAACGAGAAACAAATCCGGACTTTAGATATGGCCCAATATTTGAATAGCGCCCTCTAATGTCAAGGAGGACATTCGACGTGCTTTCTAAGGTTGACTGTCTTGAGTGATGACACTTGCAACTCCATGTTGCTGGCGTGAATGGGATATGTTAGATGATGAACCACAAACACATAAATAAATGAGGGAATAGAGCTTAATATTTTTTCTTGTTGGAAAAAAATGTATTTTAACGCACAGGAGTCAGAACTGAATTGAGACTCCAGAAGAACCGTGGCCACAGACAAAGTTTACAGCCGCTTTGCTGATGCCAACCAAGCTACAAAGCAAATGTATATGCAGTGCAGCATTTGCTGCTGTTCAAAGCTGCTCTCCTGCTTGGCCATATACAGGCTTAGGGGAACTCAGGCTGGCACTGATGTCCCACTGCACTGTGAGATGAACTGACCCTAAGGACGGCCGAACAGGTATGCAGAGTGAAAGACTCCTTCCACAACACTCCTCCAGGGACAATGATAAAGCACTCTCTCGCCCCATCTGAAAATTAATTACCAGCTGTCTGAGGGGACCTTGATGAAAATCCATCGGAACAAGAACTAATTACGCCTGAAGGAAAGTGCTTGCAAAAACACGGGCGTCCTACTCATTGTCTCCAGGAGCATCTTTCTCAGTGTTGACAAGGGTATTCTGGGGAATTAATTGCTCTTCGGAGGATGCTGAGGGTTCGAGTGCATGGCAATTGTATGTCAGCCAAAGAGAACGGCCTCACTGATGGAGAGCAGCATGCCAGTGTTACCTTTTATGAGGCAGACCTCGGGGCCTTTTTCTTCTACAAGGCCTTATGCCAGCGGGCCAACAGTGCATACCTTTATTCAGCGCTGAGGGCTTGCATTCCTACACATCATCTAATGAGGAACAGGCTTGCTCTCATTTCACTAGAGAAGACAAAATCAGGAGGAATTTGTAACATCTTTCAGAGATTCTCATCCACAGTTCCTTCACTGAAAGCACAACTAAGAATCCATAATACTCATTAGTCAACTAGTAGAGCAGGTAACTGACAGCAAATCATAACTCAGAGAAATTCATTTATATAATTATTGACACTGTCCATACAAATGTACTTTTTAAGCTTTTGAAAGTTATCCATCACAGTTCAATAATAATTCCTATTTATTTGGCTTATTCCAGGATCCAGTATCTGTCTTATATTCAAAGATTCATTAAAAATTCCTCATTACCTTGATTTAGAATTATAGGCCGCTAAATGAGGAAGTGTAGGAAACCGACACAAACCAAGATAAATTATCATTAACTTCCTCAGTAGAATAAAATAAGAAATAAGGATAAAATAAGCCTCCGGAAAGTCAGAGAACAGGGAAATGCATTGATCAATACCCTGCATCTTTTTTTTATCATATTTAACTAAAATTACAGTGTGTAATTTTAAGTGTGTCTCATATATGCACAAATGTTTCATATGGGCATGAATAATGAAAGGAAAATGAAAACACAGCATTATTGATTTTTTTTTGGTGATTGGCAGGTAGGGTTAAGGACAATGTGTGCTCTTGGGTGGAAGTTGCTCTATATAATGATGTCTCATGTCTCATCTTCATGTTAGAAGACATGGCTTTCAGCAGGACCAAGCCTTAATTCTGGGCATTTACATTTTTATCGGGCAGATGTTTTTTTCTAAAGTGACGAACAAGCAACACACGTAATACATCACGATAGCTGGTGGTTGAGGAGAGGGCAAGACAGACAAGGAGGGGAGAAAGTTGCGCAGGAGAGAGAGAGGGACCAGCATGACGGAGAGAGAGAGAGAGAGAGAGAGAGAGAGAGAGAGAGAGGGAGGGCGAGCAGGAGAGGGAGCCCAGAGCAAAGAAGTGAGCAGTAAGAGACGCCCGGTCAGACACCGTGTGAGAAAATGCCCAACTTCACAGGCACCTGGAAAATGAGGAGCAGTGAGAATTTTGATGAGCTCTTAAAAGCCCTCGGTAAGTACTATGTAAAATTACTAATATCTACAGAGTATGAACATCTCACTTATGCATCAATATTGCTCGCATTTTATTCTTTGCCCGATGGTGTGTAGTCTCCACCCATCTGAAAAAAGTACTTAAAATTGCTAAATAGATACAGATGCAGAGGTCATCATCACGGTTAATTCTGAGGGACATTTTGATCAAAATGCAATTTTATTTCTACTACAGACACAATGTTTTAAAATGTAAGTTAAATTGGTTTTTCCCTCAATCAAAACATTTTGCCACAGACCTGTTTCTCTGTATGCGGACAGGACAGCCGTCCCTCTGCTGACGGAAAGTGGTGATGAGACATAGGAAACTAAATTTCTGAAGAGGTGCTTCATTATTATAAAATCTGTTATCATAAAATAAAAAGAAAACAAATTACAATAAAGATTCAGCTTAGTAAATGTTACTTAAGGAACCAAACCTGTTCAAACAGGACTGCTGAAGAGAATCAGAATTTTTAAATACACAAGATATTACATAAATACTGCAAGACATTATTATGGGTCCATTATTTGACGACGGTATCCTGTCACCAGTTGGAAAGACGTATGAGTACCTGGCCCCTATTGATGCGAATGTTATAGGGCAAAGCTTTGTGGTATAAATGGAGCATCCGTCAACATTCTGAGAATGGTGGTTAAAGTGTCAAAATGCTGCACATGCGGCCTGTTTTGGAATGCTGCAAAGATGTACATGTAAAAGATCTGCACTAGGAATGGAAGGACAAGCCGTGGCAGCAACAACCACAGATAATCTGCCGACAACGCGCCGGTTCTGAGACCTGCCGCTGACTTTGACGGCCCAGATTCTGTCCTGGCAAACAAAGAGAAACGGGCGGCAGGATTGGAATCAATTCTGCTGGGAAATTCAAAGACACAGGCTTTTAATTGGATCTTGGAGAATAAGCACAGAAAATCCTTTCCGGATACACAGAGGACGCTGGCCTTCTGATATGATAGAATAGGACAGGATAGGATAACATATCTGTTAGTGGGGTGCACTTTATGCACTAGAATTAGGCACTGAATTTGGATCAGAATGCTACACACACTTTCATTCATTCCTTTTTTAAAACATCAGGACATGGTACCTATCATGATACTCAGGAGGATAACTCAAACACCACAACTCAAAATTTCACAAGATCACTGGGAATCTCTTTATTGAATGCCTTGTAATTTCATTAGGTGATGTTATATAATAGGGTAAAAGAAGTCTACACCCGAATCTGCAAACATATGAAACACAACCCCCCCTCCCCCCCCATCACTCACAGCCAACTGATGGTAAAACGTAAACATTATTTGTGTATAGGCCAGGAAAACCTCAAAGGTAGTCCTGGAACTCTTCTGTTGGAAAGGTGCCCAGAGCGAAGTATAAATCCTCCTCCTGGAAAACAATGCCATGTGGGACAAAGACAGATGTAACCCTAACCATCCCAGGATAGGGTAAGCAAGATAGGACAGAAGACAGCACGGCGTGCAGAGGGAGGCGGTGACACTTGGTACAGCTATGTCAGGCACTGACTCGCAATGACTAGACTTACAACCGCAGACCTCTTAAAGGCCCTCCCTGGCCAAAATCCTCCCAAATATCCAAAATCCTGTATCATGTATCAGTGTTTTTTTTCCTTCAGTACTCAGATACAGGTGAGGTTCAGAATGAATTGAGTATGGTCTTTCTTAATATTTTAACGGACCAAATTTTCACAGGAAATACATGAAATACAATGCAAAATAGATTTCAAGTTAAACAAAACCCATTTGTAACTTGGATATTCAATGCCAGAATAAAGATGTGGCTGAATTAACAGGGTTAGTTTTCTTTACAGAATTGGATAGAGATTTTACTGACTGTCACTAAAGCACGATGAGCTGAGTCATCGGGTCCAATGTAGTCCTCCTGTCAGGGCAGGCCTATAATCTCTCAAAATGCACCCTGCACCCAGGTGTGAATGCCATGCTGAGGAAGGTGGCCGGAGTTGCAGCCTCCAAGCCCCACGTGGAGATCCGTCAGAGTGGCGAGCAGTTCTACATCAAAACCTCCACCAGCGTGCGCACCACCGAGATCACCTTCTGCATTGGGCAGGAGTTTGACGAGGAGACAGTGGATGGGAGGAAGTGCAAGGTGAGTGAGCGGGTACAAAATAGTAGAGACAGTGGTGGCAGAGAAATAATAGGATAGCAAAGAGAGTGAGGGTCTACTGGTGACAGGGCAGGAATGGGATAGTAAAGAGAACAAGGGTCTGCTGGTGGTGGGGCAGGAATGGGATAGTAAAGAGAGTGAGGGTCTGCTGGTGGTGGGGCAGGAATGGGATAGTAAAGAGAGTGAGGGTCTGCTGGTGGTGGAGCATGAATAGGACAGTAAAGAGAGCAAAGGTCTGCTGGTGGCAGAGCAGGAATCGGATATCAAAGAGTGAGGGTCTGCTGGTGGCGGGGCAGGAATGGGATAGTAAAAAGAATGAGGGTCTGCTGGTGACGGGGCAGGAATAGGAAAAAGAGAGTGAGGGTCTGCTGGTGGTGGAGCAGGAATAGAACAGTAAAGAGAGCGAGGGTCTGCTGGTGGCAGGGCAGGAATAGGATAGCAAAAGAGAGTGAGGGTCTGCTGGTGCTGAGGCAGGAATAGGATAGCAAAGAGAGTGAGGGTCAGCTGGTAACAGGGCAGGAATAGGATAGCAAAGAGAGTGTGGAGCCCTAGGCACGCCCGCCACCACCATAGCATAGCTGGCCTGTGCCAGGACACTGCAGAGGTCATGAGAATTCTGGGATTGGGTGACAGAGATCCTACAGCTTGTCCACACGTACATGGGTACTTTTTCTTCCTTGTTATTAAAAAAAGACCTCTGTTCACATGGAAATACAAAAACGCATTGTCAAGTGCATGCCAAACCAACAGATGGTGATATAACTCTAAAGCCATGCTGGCCAAAAAAAAACAGAGGTCACACTTTACTTCACTACAACACAACTCTCATTCAGAAGTCTGTACACAACACAGTAAAGAGAGTGATGGTCTGCTGGTGACAAGAGAAGCTAATTAGTTTAAGCAGGACTGTGATTTTTATGCATGTGACATTCATTATGCTGTCAATATAAGGAAAAAAAAATCACCTGGTCCTCCTTAACACTCGTTCGTCTTTATTGTCCTGCATCTTCGTTCTAGACTTAGATTATGTACTAGTTTTGCTTGTAAAATAAGGGCTGCTTCTAATTTTAGACCAGATGTATCCCTTAAGATATCCTATATTCTATCCATGACAATAGCTGCATTCTGTTTTTAGAGAACAGCATGTAAGTAACATATTATGCTATGGCACACAGTAACCATACCTTCAGTCAGGGGCACCTTAAATTCACACTAAACTGATGCCATTGTTGTAATTCTGAGCGATTTTCTGGCCAGGCCACCTGGATACTTTTACAAAATTCTGGTACCAGTCTCAGAGGAATGCATCCCCTTTGCTCTTACTACTTTACTGGGAACTTCAGAGAAAAGGTTTGATTTCTTGCCTGTCTACAAGTAGAATACAAAGGGATCACAGGAAATCCCCAAGATATTACTGGACAAGTGGAAAAGCTGAACGATGTTCAGAAATCTTTACTAAAATGGAGATGGGAGGTTTATAAAATTCTCATACTTTTACTGTATTATTTGAACCAAACTCACCCATACCAGACCGGCATACATTTTAGCATAACTTTCTATTAGTGGTTAAATGTGCAAAGTACAATCCTTAGTGTAAATGTATAAAGTGACTTAAGCCAAATGGTTGCAAGGTCAGGTCACAAGAAAGATGGCACAACCCTAATTGGCAACTGTTATTGTCTCAGTAAATACCACGTAAAACTGCTAAATGAGAGTACATTGGCAGTCTTAGCTCCTATCCAACCTAACCTTAACCATAAGTAACCAAAGCATATATGAGACTTCTGGCATGTTTAGTTTTCTGATTGCAGTCATAGATTTTTATAATCTATAACCTTTATAATAAGGTTTTTATCACATTGTGGGGATACGTGGCCCCCCAATCTAATATATACATAAGTCATACACAGACAGACACACACAGGCACACACAGACAGACACAGACAGTCAGACACAGACACACACAGGCAGACACAGACAGGTACACACAGACACACACAGGCACACACAGGCACACACAGACACACACAGGCACACACAAGCACACACAGACACACACAGGCACACACAGACATACACAGACACACACAGGCACACACAGACAGACACAGACACACACAGACACACACAGCCACACACAGGCACACACAGACAGACACAGACACACACAGACACACACAGGCACACACATGCACACACAGACACACACAAGCACCCACAGACACACACAGGCACATACAGACACACACAGGCACACACAGACAGACACAGCTCCATAAGGCCGCGCCGGCTGTTGAACTTAATATGGGAAAATGTGACATCCATATTTTTTTATATTAGCTTGCAAGGCAGCAATATCATTTTTCCAATTTCTGTAAAACCAAATAGACTGTATATGGTCTTCTTCATTATGTTTTATAAATGGAAAAAGCAAAAAATATGAAATCCAGTCCATATGAAAGGCCAAGCTAAATTTAATAGGGAAATTCCCCGGCCATGCTCCCATAGCCCTGGTGCTTGGCCTGTCACCCTATCAAAGGGGACAAGGGGCAACCTTCACACCCGTAGGAGGAATAAGTCAAGCGTTTAA
The DNA here is from genome assembly GCA_026780765.1 of Petrocephalus schoutedeni. Classification (NCBI taxonomy): domain Eukaryota; kingdom Metazoa; phylum Chordata; class Actinopteri; order Osteoglossiformes; family Mormyridae; genus Petrocephalus; species Petrocephalus schoutedeni. Next base: position 468,678 of record JAODKL010000009.1, on the reverse strand, counting down.
ATACAGCTCCTATACCAATGTGACAGCAAAACGTTTACATTCAACGGAAGGATTCACAAACTTTCAACTTACACCTTTTCCTCCCTCCGAAAGAGCTTGGCTACCTGGGAGACTGAGAACAAGATACACTGTAAGCAAACGCTACTAGACGGACATGGACCCAGAACGCACTGGACAAGGGAGCTGAAGGGGGACGAGCTGGTCCTGGTGAGGAACGGATTTGTGTACGATATGCCATATACAGACACAAAATTATATTATATATTATAATTATATCCCTCTACACAGGGCACCGGCCCTCCAAGACTGGAGTTTGACACCTGTGGTTTAAAGCCTTGGTGGTTGCCTGTGTCTACTGGTCCTGTTGGGGCTGTTATATTAGTGCCAGCAGGCATTCGTGTTGGTCTCCATGGCACAAAACAAGCAAAATCTATACCTGAGAGTAGAGATCAGTTTCGAACCTGTAACCTTGAAGGCATGAGGCTACCTACTGAGATTTCGTGCCACACCAAAAGGATAAAGAGAAAATATGCAGCTCTGGAAAAAATTAGGAGACCACTCTATATTTTTTTAAACATCTGCATTTTCAAATCCTGGTTTAATCTGGGTTCTGCTGGCAGAAGGCTACACTGAGCAGCAGGCTGCTTCCAGGCTGAAAGTTTCTAATATAGCAGTACACAAGAACAAGGTGAAGCAGGAGACACTGGGAACGACCAGAAACCAACCAGGTAGAGGGGGGAAGCGACTTTCTAATGCCAGAGATGACCGTCAACTTATCCGGCAGTGCCTCATAAATTGGAGGATGACCTTGAGTGACCTTCAATAGCAATGGGAAACATTGTGGCTGCTTACTTCCCCTACGCCACCAGGGGGCCCCCAAGAGTGCTTGAAAAAGATATCTGGATTTAGGTGGGGGGGGGGGTGCAAATCAAATTCTGCTTAGGGCCCCATAACGGCTTGGGCCAGCCCTGGATTTGTTGGTGCAAATACATTGTTGATCCATTTCATGGATATGTATCACCATTTCCACCATCAAAATTATGTGCCATTTCTGCCACAGCAGCCGTCCGTTGGTTTTTATCAGACGGGATGGTGGCCTCCGTTCACATCCCACATTGACAGGTCCAGGCTGCCCAACTCCCCATCACTGCTTCCTGGTTTTCCCACTGGCTTTGATGCTTTGGAGATGCTCAGATTATAATGGTTTGGCCCTTGTCAAAGTCACTCGGATTTTTATCCCTGCCCATTTGCTCTGCCTGCAGTAGAATGCAGAATCTAAGCTGCGCAAATATTAGCTTACCATCTAATATACTCCAGACCTTGACAAGCACAATTTTTACAAGGTATTCAACATTATTCACATCAGATGGGAATGTTGACATTTTGGCTCATCAGCGTGCATTCAAATATACAAACCTGAATCATAGCAGTTGAGAAGGGAAGTTAATGTACAGACTCCCAGCACCCAGACTCAAGGCTAACACAGAGATGACAATGAAAGTCTGTCTGTTCCTTCTAGACGTTTGGAGCAGATGATGTTGTGTGCACGCGGACTTATGTTCGGGAATGAAGTGCCTGGAATGACGCCCGGATGAGAGGACAGACACATGACGTAACTCCGCGCTGGAAACCGGCACGTGTCGCAAACGTAATGCATGTCGCAATCACATTCATTGATCTTAATTCATGGTAGCTTAGCTATTGCTTTATCAAATACTTACAATGTTTTGGCCATTTGTATAGCTGGATGTTTCATCAGTGCATCTGAGGCACCTTGCCCAGAAGGTACATGCAATACCCAGGTGAATAAACTACTATCACACCTGCTGACCAGATTTATGTCTTTAGGTACATTGTGTTGTTTGCCACTCTTGAAAACTACAAGCATGAAATAGAAATGCACCCATCACTGATCCAGCTGCCTCTTTCAGTGAGAAGCTGTGCCTACAATTACAATATAACCTAAACTAACTGGCATGCAGAGGGCTGAGTTAGGCTGGGGCTCAGAGGTAGACTTTTCTTTGATATGCCACAAAATATTCTCATCAAGGACAAGGACATTAAGACAGCCATTGTCTCTTTGGGCCATTATGGGGAGGAGATATTTAAAAAAGCACTGTTATTCAGAGATGCTGACATGACAGAGAGTTCTCAGATTTGCTGAAGGGCCTTCACAATGCAGTTCAATCTCCACTAAACCAGAATTGCAAGCTTGCTCTTGGTTTGGCCGCATCAAGGGTGGGCAGCTCTTGGGCTCTGATACATCAATGCGCTCACATCATTCTCCTGGACAAGGGTGCCTAAGAACCGCTGGAAAAACTCAAACCTCAAATTCTGCTTTTTTGCAAGCCAGTAGATTTGCCCCATATTGCAGAGGGAGAGCTCAGCTGTTCAGAGATCTAACAGAGGGGGAAAAAAAGAAAATCTTGCAGGACGCCCTGGAACACAGAAATATAAATGCTGTGTAGAGTATGCATAAAGTAGAAACTCACATTCAGAACTTCAGCGACAATGGTGAACAAGACACTTGTGAGGGGCCTCATTTGAATTAGAGCTAAAATAAACCACATGTTGCGCAGAGAATGTCACCAATTCATGATGAGTTCCTAATGTTATAAGAGATCACAAAATAAAAGGCACGGGTGTTTCTGCTGCATTTTAGTTCAGGGATGCGTAATAAATAAAGAATAATCTATAAATAAAATCTCAGACCAGGAAAACCAGCAACTGTGCAAGAATCTGCCATTCCTCAAAGCATCAGCATACTTGAAGGACACAAGACTGCTCTTCCTCTGGCGGGCGTGCATGGCCACACATGGAGGCGACCACGGGCTGTGGGGACGAGCCGGGCTTCAGGATATATGCTACATTTCCACTCATTTGCATTGTCAGAGTTTACCATGGCAGAGTGTTTATTTTACTTTCCAGAGCACAACTTGAAGGCCTTGGCTTTGCTTTTGTAAAAGCTGGCAAGACAAATTCTCTTTTCCATCAGACAGACTTTTCCGCTGTAGCATCAGCCAGTTAGCTGCATCCTCGTAAAATTATCAGTGACCCAAAAGAGAATGTGTTATTTTCAAGAATCGTGGTCTTGGGATTCCGAAAAGGGCCGGAAGAGTAATTTGGCTGAAACCGCCTCTACGTACTAATTCGATCTCTGTAAGGCACTGGAGTCTTTCCCAGGCGCAGAAAGAAATCTCGTCGGCCATGGGTTTGGCTCCAGTCAGAATACCCATCCAGAGAAAAACCTACGGTTGATGGCAGTGATGGCAATAAAAAATGAGGAAACAAAAAAACAAAATCAGTCTAAGTTACCACGCCTGCCAAGGATAAAAGGCTTCACTGTTTCAATGCTCTTTTAGTGAGCCGTCACACTTTGGCGCTGTGGTTCTTATCCCTGGCAGCTAGTTACAGTTCAGAAGTTTGCTTTTTGACCTGATATTCAGTAAAAGAATGCATTAGCCCCTGAATGGCTGGACATTAAGTAAAACGGCAAAGATGTTTCAGGCATCGCTCACGTCTGAATTAAGGCATTGTGATTTGTCTTCTTATGGAGAAGGGCTAGGGGTTTGCCCCACGCCCTCCTCGGTGGGTGGGGCCATGCTGCCAATGACCACACTGCCAGTCCTGCTCTGCACTCTTAACCAGGATTTGGGACACGGAGAAAAGGGTTCACAATACAGGGCCTTTGGAGGCTGGTTTTTATATACTGTAGAATTAACCAGGGCGTCACTATCTGAGACTTCTGTGCAGAGAGAGCAGGTGGCCTAACGTGAAAAGCAGAAGCCACATAGCCTGGCCCTGCAAAAGCAGCCAAGGGATCCCGTAGCGCTCGGCCTCATCTGTATTGGCCTTTCAGCAAACAGCGCAACTCCAGAGTGAGGCTTACATACCAAACAGGCACAGCCGCCAGGAAAACTGATATGCTGTACAAACCCTTACACTTGGAATTAAACATACACCGGACCTTCAACACAGAGGCATTAAACCAGACCAAACCAGGCCAAAGACCAGACCACTGGAACTGAGGCGGTAACCTTAAAAACACTTTTTCGATCAGACCTTTCAAGCCGATAACTGTCATCTTGTCTTGACAATAGCATTCCATTATACTTACACTGTTCCAAAGCACAGGAGCAGTGACAATGTATGCAACGAGAAGTTTGGGTTACATTTTCGCTGGCGGTGGTCCACTGAGGCTTACAAATATTTAGTACTCAAACTGCCTGCGATCTTCAGTCACGTGTGTCATGATAAGACGGCACATGAAAATCCATTTTGGGAGACCGCAAAACAGCTGAAGAAGTCTCTACTCACATAACAGATTAAAGCAAGAAAGCCCAGCATCCGACTCAAAAGGAGGAAACTAACAAATACTTTGGTGTATAAAGCTTAAGGTCAGATATTTGCCTCACCACTGCAGAGGCCTTTTATATTCTGGATTCTCATCTGGACAGAACATTGTGAGTGAGGACCAAACCAAACTCCCAGGAATGGTGTTTCAGCGCCATCTACTGTAAAACCACATGTGTTTAACACAGGATCCTGGTTCAGCTTTCACTGTACCATCTGTTACCCCTCATGTTTATCATTTGGATGAAGTCTGTATTTAACAGCCTGAAAAAGATTTGCAGCTTAGCCCATGTACCCACGCGGCATCACTGGTTTTTAAAGACCCATCAAAGGTAAGGGGATTCAGGGCCTGCAAGATGTATATATCCTTTTACCTGCTTCTCCTATGCTGGGTCATCAAGCCCAGCCTGGAAGCTATGGGCTCAAGGCAGAGAATAACCCAGCATGGCAGCAGTTTAATTACAGGGCACACACGCATCCACACCTACGAGTCACTTCAACAACTCCAGTTCACCGTTGCATGCTTTCGGACAGTAGTAGAGGGACACCCCATCCCTACACGGGGAGAACACGCACTGTGATATCCTGGCAGCCACAGATATCCATTCAAAATGCATCTGTTGGGTAACCAGCTCCATTAAAAGTAAAGTAAAAGAAAAAAGATGGGAGTTACACTCACTACTCAATTTAAAAATGAGTCCTATGAAGCCAGCACAGTAAAAAGAAACAACCCAATACAAAAAGCACAGAGCTCAACACATTTCAATAATATTTTAATGGCAAATACTGCACTACACTCACGTAAACAACAGTGTATATAAATCATGTGGTGGCAAAGGGGACACAGGAAATGGAATACAAAAAGCAGTCTTAACAAGTGCAGTTTTTACAAGCTAGACCCCCTCGCATTTTTTTTTTTAATATATCTTGTACAGTAAATATAAAAATAAAATCGCAGTCCTGGGCACAAAACTGTCCAAGATTTTTGTCCAAGATTGTCTATAGCTGGTGGCAGTAGTCAGATCTAGCCTCTGGGGGCTAGAGTGTCCCCCAGCTGTGGTGGAATGTTCTCTCCCTCTCTTTCTGTCATTTCCCCTTAGGGGATGACACTGGGGGGTGGGGGGTTTTTGTGGGGTTGATCCGGGACTATCGGCCTCTGCTACAACGCTCCTCACACTGGACTATCCTGGCTGCTTTGTAAAAGAATGACCCTCATGCACATAGCCATCTGGAAGTTCTGAGAACACTGACCATGTCCAGTTTGCTTTCACCACAGTTCACTCAATGGTCTCATACTAAATATTTATTGCAGTTAAGTTTCTCCACTTGAAAAGGCTGGCCTTTTGATAAAAAAAAAAAAAAAAAAACTCAGATTAGGAAGAAAAAAAAAAGTTGGCAAGATATATTTAGCACCATATTTGGATTTTCTACGGTCTGTTTTCTCAGCCATTAAACGGCAATTTTTGTATATTTTATGGTGCAATGTATTCCTGAATTGGAAGCCTTAAATCAGTGTCAGTAAACAAATTTGAAATGACAAAGGCAGGTGATAATGCACAAATTTGACAGGTGTGTAATTAAAGATGAGCATTTTGCAATCTCGGAGAACACCCTGAAAAAGTGACCACCACAGTAATAACAGAAGGCCAATTACAAACTAAACAGGGGTGATCATGAAACCCCCTCCCCACCTTGGTTTACACAACTACTACTGTGGTTCATCACAGCAACAGAGCCATGACCCAACACCTCCAAAGGATCTCTCCACATGACCTCAGTAACATGTACACTGCCAGGAAATGCAGGGGGAGATTCATTACATTTAGCACATAACTCAAAGTACTCTAAAATAGCCTGGGCAGTGTGACATAAGTAGTACAATAATGATTAAAAAAAAAAAAACACAGGAATGTCACAACACTAAAAAACCTAAAGACTACAGACAGACTAACATACTGCCTATTGTGCATCCACTTATTTCCTACACGAACATTTGTACAAATGGGTGGTTGACAGCAATTGGGCCAGTGGTCTACCACAACAATTATACCGGAAATTAAAGTAAAATGATGCAAAACTGAGTCCTTACTCAGCAGTATTGCTGGTTTGTGTGTTATTTCCTGTTACTTCAGGAATCAGCTGATTGTTTCCATTTGATGCCCCCCCCCCCCCCATTTAGACTTTCTACCTTTTCTTAGACATTTAAAAACAAAGAATTAAGAATGCTTTAACAAATTAAGAGACATTAAAAATACAAGGGAAGACTGTGAATAGTGGCATGGGGATGCATTCATTTGAACCATATGGGACCATCTTATTCCAGATCCAAGTAATTCTTTAATCTTGCAAAGGCCTCAAACTTTTGATTGAACCACTGCAAAAACCTAAGTCTCGCTGCAATTTTTATAAGGGTGTTAGGCAGTGTTAGCCAGGAAAAACCTGTAACCTACAAAGACAGTGACAAAGGTAACAAAGCACTTCAATTTCAGATTCTCACCTTAAAAACGACTGATAACCTTAAAAAGCACCGTAGCTGTTTGTGCTTTAAATTACATTCCCTTTATTATGGTTGTTTATGGAAAAGCCACCACATGGAGTACTGAGCTACTGGTCACTTAAGGGCTAAAAGCAATCCAGAAAAAAAACAAAAAAACAAAAAGGTCAAGAAACCTTCAAACATGCGGGGAGTTTAAAATGGGACTTGAATCCAGCAGTTCATCCGAATGACTGTTTCAAAGTTAAGCTTGGAGCTTGAGTGGAAGAAACGCATGCACACAGTAGGTCGCAAGGCACAGGATTAAGGGACATGGAACAGGTTTCTCCAACAGCCACAAAGCATGGATTTGAAGGCACAAGTTCAGTATGCAACATGAGGTTCTTCAGATCTTTCCACAGAAGATAAAGACTGCAGCCACAAACTGAAACCCCAAATGCAAGGACTTAAAGAAATGAGTTTCAGAACAAAAAAAACGTAGCCTTCCGTTACTGGCGACTAGAGGTGTATAGAAGTGGGGAAAATATGCGACGAGCACAATTTGTGTCTGGGCGGAACCACATTATCACTTTTATACAACATTAGAATAGACAGATGTACTGAAGAAAATACAGTTGCAGACCCAGGTACAACTTTCATAGTTGATTAAAATTTAAAAATCAATAAAAAATACTTTTGGCTAAATTTGAAGCAAAAAAAAAAAAACAAAAAAAAAAAGAAGTCACCAATCTTGTGACTGCAGGCAGATTGTTTAAATTTACTGCAATTCCTTTTGTTGCGCTTGTTGTCATGGCCACCCCTCCTCCCTAGTCCTGTAGAGGCACACAACCCCACTTCTCCTCTAGCTTACAAAACACGAAAAGCACATTGGGCAGGAAACTGAACAACCGGCTGAACACATAAGGTCAATCATCTACAATAGTCTTTTTTATTAGAAATCTTAAATACTACTGAAATAAAGGGGCTATACAGATCCACAGAAAAGACATGCTTTTATGACGTTTTACAAATTCTCCATATTCTGAGCAGAACTCTATTCATGGGCACCAACATACAATACCTTTTTTGCTCTTATCAAGAGTAATTATTAAAGTGTAAATCAAGTCTTTTTTTTGGTTTGAAGTCTTGTTTGTTGTGTAGGATATCCAAATGGGCAGTGAATCACTACAGTCTGAAATTAACACACAATTAAAACGTCAGCTTCATGAGGATGTTTTATAAAAACCTCCATTTCAAAAATCCTGGAAAAATTTCTACTTTCAAATGAAAATTTGTTTCCACTATTAAAAAAAAATAATAATAAAAAAAGAAACACAGAAAAAACTACTATAATTTTAATAAACTCCCTTTGGTAAAAACTGTAATAAACTGTCATACAATTTAGCTTTTTATATATACTAACTTTAGCCACCTCTCACTAAAGTCCACTGAAAGCTTGTGACGCAGGCTAACAAATCAATGCAGATCTCTTTAATAATAATACAGTAATAAAAAAAAGGTTGCACTATATACAGTTCATTTACAAAGAGTGAGCACTGTGTGGGTTCTATAAGTTATTGACCATTCCTATTGAGTGTTCTAGCTGATGTGCGGTTTCTTAGGCCACAGCCAGAAACTTCAGAAAGTACTGCATCATGGAGCTCAGTTAGTTTTGATTATACATATCAGAATATATAACTGTCATACTGACATTCATAAGCTATACAATTTTACAGTGTGTGGCCAGTAATTACCAAAGTGTGACTATATTATATCTTTACATTAATTGCTATGGATAACGCATCTATTCGACCAAGTCTGATTTATAACAGATTTATTAATGCTGCCTCTGAAAGATCATAAAACCATGGGACTTGATTTTTTAAATTTCATCCCTTGACACAGAAAATAGCAAATAACACAGGGATACTGCTTGTATCTCCATTGTGTCTTTGTATCTCAGAACAAGCTACTTGAACGGGGAAAATCGTAAATTTGGTAACACGTGGGCCAGAATGTTAAGTGCACCTTTGAGCCAATTATTTTGAGCCAGAAATTACTCTTATTTAAAGTAATAATTACCTCACGTATTTTTACAGACAGACAATGATCAAGATGGCGTCACACATGAGGCCTGTCAATTACCAGCCACTCAAATCTCCCGCCACTAGACACATGACATCCCGGCCCTCGACTGCGTCAAAGCACAGCTAGGTGACCCAATGGGCTGCACATCCTGCATTTTTCCCACTATCTACTGCAGAGCGCCTCAAGTTACCTAGACCTGCAACCTGGGTTTGAATCTGGTATGCAGCCGTATCTTATGCCAACAGAATCTGCAAAAAGAGTTGGTGGGTGTTCAGTTCAACCAGATGAGTCCCGAGTTTTGGCACCAAGGGCCTGCAATAAGCAGGCACAGCTAAAAGGTCATTAAAGATAAAACTGTGAAAAATGTAATACGCCAGCTGTGGCAACCAGATCTTTTCGTTTTTTACTGCCATGTTGGTCTACAAAGGACGGCCCAGCCTCCACCCCGCCAGCCTGTCTGCAGGCCCTGACAGAGACCCACAGAGACCCACCCCTCTGCTTCCCAGAACACCTGCCGGCTATGGAGCTTTGCAAGCGGCCTGGTATTTAACACGATATTTGTTGATGGTCATGAAGTGGACGACTTCCCGGTCCCGGGTGGTGGTGCAGGGCAACAGTCCCTCCCGGCCTTCTCCCATCAGCCACTTGCTGCAACCGGCAGCCATATCCGCGGTCACATGCTCCTTCACCCACTCGTCCACCCAGGCCTGGAAGCGTCGGTGAAGCCGGGTGCTGACCCTCTCATGTGACTGCGGAGAGAAGCCCCTTATTAATACACAGGCAAAACCGGCAAGCTTAAAAGCCAACCTTCTTAAGTGCACAGGGTCACAATGAAAGGAGGAAATGAAGAATGGAGCAGTGGTGGGCAATACAAATAAATGTTCATTTGCACACAAGACTTTTGAAACTTGCATAAAAAAATAAACATTAAAAAGCACTATTGCTATAATGAGCCCTTTTTATATTAATAGTATTTTACATCTAATTATTGTCTATTATAACGCTACAAGCAGTTTCTCTTGCAAGCATAGTCTTGCTAGCTAAGTGATTAATATTCCTAGAACCACCACCAACACACACACAAAAAAAATCTGTATTGTGGCCCGTGGTTATAAGCAAACCCATGGCAATATATCCTGACTTACCTGGTGAGCCCGCAGGAGGGCAGTACGTCTGTACATGTAATCCTCCGACTTGAAGACGTACACCATCTTGTAGGAGTTCAGCTTAAACATGCACTCCATCTTCAGGTTCTCGGCGCCCGCAGCGGCCTTCTTCCCCCCCTCCTTAGCCTCCTTCTCCTGCTGTTCTTGCCCCCGCTGGTACTTCCGTATGCGACGCAGGTTCCTAGTTTAAGGGGTGGCACAGAAGCTGGCGTAAGTACACGGGCGATGATGCCGATTCCTTCTGCAAGCTCCTCTAAAAAAAACTCAGGACTGAGCATTCAGGAAACTTCAATGGTTAGAGAAGGGATTTACAAAATCATTCAGCCCAGGAAGCGGTTTTTAAAAAAAAAAAACAAAGTGGTACTGAATTTTCCCCACTTCAAGTAAACCAAGACAATAATTTGCACTGACCACATAGGCTATGAATGAGTAAGAGTGGAACCCACAATTCACAGTTTGCATTTCGGCTTCTACTGAAGTTGACTGTAAACCATCACGGCAGAATTTGAAGACTTACTACCTACCCACATGTCCACAAATTGCAGATACAGCCTGATAGCTCCAAGGATCTCCGGAGTTACAGCGATCAAACGATATCAAGAATGAACCCCTGCAGCTTTGGTTCACAGTATACTGAAAGTATTCAGTGTCATTAAATTCATTTTTCTCCCTACTTCTTAGAGCCAAGGATTAATTGCAATTTACTTCAAAAATTATAAACGAACAAATGTAAAAATGTAAACCGGTAGCAAAAACATCTAGGACAGAATTAATATAAAATATTAACATTTTGGAAAAGGGAAAAAAAATGCAAAAAAGGAAAACTGCATACAGCCAAGTGTCGATAAGCAAAATCACATACATGCAGTGTCTATCTTCGACATTTGGGCAGTTTGTAGATCAAAAGCCCATAAGGAAAGGAATAAAACCCAAAAAGAAGCACGACTGCATTGTATCTTTTCAATTATGACACAGTTGGCCAACACACAATGAAGTGATTTCTAATCACTGCTCAGCGGCACAAACATCTACACACAGATTGTACAAAAACTAAGCTTGCAAACAATGAATAACATACAACATAGCGACGGCAGAAGAAAATTCTCCATGGGTTTAGTTGTTCCCTTATTTCTTGTCATGTAGTTATGGTACATCACCTTATGGGGGTTTAGAAGTAAACCATAAAACTTTACCAGTACCAAGCAAGCTCAAATGGGAGCTAACTTAGGAGAGCTGGAAGTTTAAGTGCTTCATCTATAGATAAGTGCCACATTTAAAGCATGATGCAACTGAAAACTCAAAACATTCTAGGGCAAGCGTCAACTATATCCAGACATATAGAAAAATACACACAGAGTTGAAGAGTTCCAGCTGATCGTGCGACCACAATCTTGCACTCGCGTTCCACACGCCCTTTGACCGGGCCCATCCTCACAGCATCACACTCAGAGCTGTGGCCGATTTCAGGCTAGGAACAGATGCACGGGGTTTGCCAACAGGCTTCCTCAGTCATGGAGGAGAGTGCGCTGGGCGCTGATCGCACTGCTGAGAGACACCGGCAGACCCTCACCTGGGGAGAAAGACGGGCTTCTGCGCGAGGTGTTCCCGGAGTTCCGGCGAGGTGGAGTCGGAATTCAAGTACCTCCCTACATAATCCGACCAGCGCTGCAAATCAAACAAGACAGGGGATTCTAATTAAGGTCCCACCCACGGGTGGTAATAACCAATCAAAAGCTGTGTGAGGCCGAGTGTGTCTTGAGGTCTGACAGCATTTTCAGTCCCCGCAGAGGTGTGTGTGTGCGTGTGGATGCAAAGCCATGCAAGGAAGCTCACCTCAGCCTCCATGGGCTCGTCAGAGTTGTCCTCCTCTGTGTCTAGCAGGTCCACTGTCAGCTGTACATGGCCTTTGTTCTTCAGGAACATCACCTGCACACAAAGACAACAGCAGAAGAGGTGAGTCTGTTCACACTAAGGCAGACTGCTCTTTCCACGGAGCTCCACTGGGGCGAGTACCTTGAAGCAGTTCTCGTCGGACATGAGCTGCTCGGCTCTGCGCTGGTAGGCTGCCTCCTGGGCCACCCTGGAGGCCTGAGTGCATAGGGACCCCCCGGTGGCTGTGTTCTGGCTCTCAGAAAGGTAGAGGTCTGTCACCTGCACACAAATCTCATCGCTCACAATATGCTGCAGCTGGAAAGAAAGAAGAAACCATTTAGAAGAAACATTTAGCCTGCAATCAACCGGAAAAAAAATTCATCAAGAGAAGACCTAGCTAAGCTACCAATTTCTCAGTTGCACAGTAATGGTTAATTATAAATTCCTCAAAAAGCATATTCCACACCACATTAGCCAGGAAGTCTTCTTTTTGTGTCACCTTTGTCTGCAGCATGTCTAAAAAGCAGGCCCTCACACTCAAGAATATGCCAGGGTGACTGTGCCTCTACTACCAGGCTTCAGGAAACTTGATGGAGCACACCACGCCACATGAAGAACTAAATCGGCACAGAGGAGTAATTCATACTGGGGGCATCCAGGGGGCACTGACCTGCCTGACGATGCTCTGGATGAGCTTGTCCATGGTGAAAGCCATGTAGGCGTGGATGGTGAACATCTCCCGCAAGGAGTCTTCATACTGAGAGGCGTCCATGTTCCCGTCGAGAAGGTTACGGACCATCTCCAAGAAGGCCGAATAGTAGTCTTCTACCTCAATATCCACTACATCAGGAGGGACAATGTAAAAGTCACATGTGACGCAGAGATTAGTCAGAAGTAGTTTAATGGTCCAGTAAGAACAATTACAAGAACAACCAGAGCGAACAACTGCTTCACACAATAACTGTATTACTGCAGAAGATCACGTTCTCACTCTGCACAACCATGCAAGCACTAGTGAATGGTGGCGTTGGCGACTGCAGGTCCTGCTGATACTCACTGGGCTCCTTGAGCCGCAGCTGGACGGCAGGGGTGTCGCTCTTGTCCCGCTTGAGGCCCAGCACCTCGCGGTCCCATGCTCGCTCCCGGCACTCCTCCTCGATCTGCCGCTCCGCCTGCGTGTAGATGCGCAGGAGCCGCGCGCACAGCGTCTGGTGCAACCTCAGGAAGATGTACCAGTTGTTGTTGACGTAGAAGAGGTTGTAGGCGTCGTCTGAGGCACGCAGCTTCTGGGCACCTGCGCTGCCGAACAGGAGCTTCGACTTGGTGGGGCTCCCCCCCGAGCTGCTGCCCCCCGCGCCACCACCCACACCGTTGTGCTTCTTAGCCCCGCCCTCATCCAGCTCTGCCTCCTCTTCCTCCTCCTCCTCCACGTCAGACAGCTCCCCACGCTGGGCAAACAGCATGTCGGGGATGAAATGGTGGACCACCTGCTTGATCTTGTACTTGTCCTCTTTCTGAATGCCGGTCTGCCTCTTGACGTGATGGATAATGAGTGCGGCAGCATCCTCCAGGATCTGACTGTCCTCGTAGGTCAGGCTCAGGTGTGGGCCAGCATTCTCTTCTGACCCTTGTTCTTGCCGCTGCAGGGCAGGTAAGAGTGAGCAAAACACATAAGTCATTTTTTTAAGGCCTGCTCTTGGAACAAGCAAGTGTGAATGACCTCAACAATCCAGAAGAACTAATACCCTATTTTCCACCAACATAGAGCCCAGCTGTTTGCAAATCTGGGATGGGCTTACCACATACAAATTTTCCACATAGCAGGATGATTTGATCGATAACTGATTTGTCTAATGATTGATTTGTCAAATATTTTATTTGCCAGCCTTTAAGGAGACAAAAATGGACACGGCCAATAGAGACAGAGAACAATGAGTCATACTCATTCTGTAGACTGAGAGGCTCGGTTTTTCAGCTCAGCTGCTTATAAAAATGTTAAATCTGAAACCGATCTAAACAAACAAACAAAAGTAAATATATGGAATTCATATGGACTTATACTTTAGTCTCACTTCTGCTTAGATAACGTTTGTTCCGTTCCCTTTTGAATTTGGTGGAAACTTGGGCTGGTTCTCAAAGGGCACCAAGTGAGAACCAGCCCAGCAACGGCACCAGCACTGTGTCAGTGGAAACGAGGTATAAAAATCCACCTGAGGTATTATGATGACAATGCTTTCAAACTCCATAAAAACCTTAACTAAATAGTTAAATAGTCAAGTGCTTCTTGAGAGACCCATTATAAAGAGCATGTAGGACTAAATTCTTTAGTTTAGATAAATTTATTATACACTGGAAAAATCAGAAGTCACTTGAAACATCTGAATTCATTAACTATGGAGTGGTACTTTTTTTTTCTCCCATTCCTCCCGGAATGTCAGACTTCTGAAATCCTCATACCTCGTCATAGATGCTCTCGATCTCGTTCAGTAGCGACTTGGATCGTAGGACCTTGGTGTCGTTCTGCTTGAAGTTGATGCCCTGGTGGTCCAGGGACTTCAGGTAGTATTTCTCATTCTGCTCCCTCCAGATCTTGTTGAAGCCCCTCTGGGCTTCCCTCCACTCCTCCTCCTTAATCTTTAACCTTAAAAAAAAATCATCATCAAGTGAAGCTGCATAAGAGCAGATTGCTTCTTTATCCTGAAAACTGGAAACAGCCATGTTCTTGTCAACAGTTACATGTAACTTCACTGAGGTCCGTCAAATTTTAGAATCATTTTGTAAATGATGAAGAACATGGAGACCGAAACCTATTTTTTCCTTTTAACAAAGATACCAATTACAAATAAAAATTTAAAGAAATTCTCTCTAAACTTCACTGAACGCAAGTCTTAGAGTAGCTTCCTCACAAATATAACCCTTTTAGCGAAAATGATGCGGCTTTAATGATACCGCTCTACTGTTTCAGTGCTGGTACCTCACTTTAATGCAGCTAATGTGGCAGTGGAGTTGCCCTGGGCTTCGGCTGCGGCTTGAAGCGCCTCACCTCTTCAGCACAATCGGGACAGACACGGCGGGATTCTTCTTCAGACCATCAATGATGTCGGGGGCCTTGTCCCCGTATATCCTCTGGATGGCTTTGCGGTGGATGACCTCAGAGGAGCCACCCATAGTGTTGTCCAGGCGAAACTTGGCTTGTTCCTCGGCTGACATGCGGGACAGCTTCTTCTGCACGGCTTCCAGCACGCGGATCGTGGCCAGGTTAGTTTCCAGCACCACGTCCAGCTGTGGACGAGACAGCTTACATACTCCATATATACAGCACTGGTCTTGAAAATTTGTTCATGTTTTTGACATATTAGCCAAAAAAGAAAATCAAAATACATATACAAAGCAAGACATTGGAAAAACAAATTCCTGAATTTATGATTTACTGGTTTGAGCTTTTACCTCAAAGCGTTCATCCTCGCATCTGTAAATGTGCTCTTCATACTGGGTCTTCTTGGAACTAACGAAGGTTGAGTCCTCGGACCAGGAGGGGAAGGACACCCAAGTGTCATTGAGTACCTGAAAGGGCCGTGGCATAAACAGGCTGTTAGCACCTTATGAGCCACCGCTGGGGGATGGTCAACAAGAACACGCACCTCACACGCAAATCTCTCTCATACACAAGAACCTGAACACACCTGCACTTGGCAGGTTCCTCTGTGGGTGGCCCCTCTCCATGAGTTGGGTGACAGCCACTCTACTGCTAGTCTCTCCCACCTGTTACTCATCCCCATGTCTCTCTATGTGAGTATTTCACTTTATTTCTAACAGTCAGGCTAAAAAGACCCCTTCAGTTTAAAGCTGAATACCCAGAAGATTGCTGGATTCTTTAGGCAAGCAGTGTCCCTACTTCCAAACTGAAATATAGATTCAAAGCATTTTTAAAGTATTGGTTTGGTTAACCATTTTCATTTCAACTCCACCCCTAGAAAGGGGCATTCCCAAAATATAGAATCCCTTCAGAAGCTCCGAATCTCATTTTGCACAGGGTTCACCTCTTTACAGAGCAGCATTCTCCCCATGTACCTCGCCCGCTGGTATATCTGAGGCGGTGGCCAGGTTACGCACAGGGCTCACCTCTTTACAGAGCAGCGTTCTCCCCATGTACCTCGCCCGCTGGTATATCTTATGCGGTGGCCAGGTTACGCACAGGGCTCACCTCTTTACAGAGCAGCATTCTCCCCATGTACCTCGCCTGCTGGTATATCTTATGCGGTGGCCAGGTTACGCACAGGGCTCACCTCTTTACAGAGCAGCGTTCTCCCCATGTTCCTCGCCTGCTGGTATATCTTAGGCGGGGGCCAGGTTACGCACAGGGCTCACCTCTTTACAGAGCGGCGTTCTCCCCATGTACCTCGCCTGCTGGTATATCTTAGGCGGGGGCCAGGTTACGCACAGGGCTCACCTCTTTACAGAGTGGCGTTCTCCCTGTGCATCTTGGCTGCTGGTAACTCTTAGGCAGTGCCCTGTAGCTGGACCCAAGCCTCTTACAGGAGGCATAGTCAATCTCCATGGCGATGCCCTCAGTGGCTCGCTCCTTAGGGAAACTCTCGATGTGGGATGACTCCCTATATCCCAGGAAGTTCTTGAACCAGTTGAACAACTCTGGGAATTTTCTATAAAAAAGTGAATATGCAACAGGATCTTAATAGTTTGTTCAGCAGCATAAAACATTCAGAAGCAAAACAAATACAAAAACTGGGAATCTGTTACTATGGCATATTTAAATAAAGTATGTTGAGAGGCATGACAAAATAAAAAAAATTTCAAAAGTGCAAAAAGTGTAATAGTAGTGGTTAACTTTTATAGAAATCTAACATCAAAGTACTTTGACTATAAAGTCCTTCTGCATCACCCAGTTTAGCTACACTTCGAGCAACACTCACCCCAGAAACGGCAGCACCAGCTGCACCAGCTCTGCGCGGGATATCACCTCCTGGTTGAAGATGTCCAAGCAGCGCAGGAAGTTCTCGTAGGCCTCCGAGCTGCGCAGGGCCTTCCGCACCTGCAACGCACACAGCTGAAGCACACCTGCAGAGACTTATGCTCGCACTGAACTGAAAGCACACTCTCCGTGTATCCTGCAGTACGAAGGAAGAAAAAATCTGCGGTTCATCTTCCTCAAGCTCCTTTTACTCAACTCTGCATTTTATGTGAACAGTAATGCATCCGTTACTTAACTGTGCCATTACCCATTTAATTGTCTGTTGTCTTATTTATCTGAATGCTATTCTTTATACTGTGGGAGGCTGGCTGACAGAGCAGCTCTGAACCGCATGTGTCACACATGTTTTATTCTCCATCTGGACTCTGAGGAGTGGATTAAAGATCTTAGTTGGTCAATGTTATCAAAGCAGCAGAATGTGCCAAGCTGTGGGATCTCTGCTCACCTTTTCAAAAAAAACAGACTCAGTGCCAATGCCATGTTTACCAACTTCTGCCAGAGGCAGCAACTTGGGCTTCTTCTGCAAAAAAGAGATAAGTCATACAAAGGGTTTAATGGCGAGGCGATCCATGTCTGCCACGCATCTCTGCCAAAACTCATGTAAGCTTACAGCATCATCTGTGAACTGGCACCTAAAAACCCTACAGAGCCCACAAAAATGGTTAACACTATGGTGAGCAAACAGTACATGGTCAGAAGTACAATAAGAGGTCGTCCATATCAAAATATAATGTAGTTTTCACCAAATTCACAGCCTGTAATATATGCACAAATGAAGTTTCTTCGGTACACGACTATGTAGAATTTTAGTAAAATATGCATCTTCTTAGCACAGAAATCTAGTTTGATTGTTAAATTAAATTTAGACAATTAGTTTGACATTGAAAGTCTCCATTCTACCAGTGCAATGGTATGGGAGTCTAGAAGACATGCAGGTGTTCTGTACTAGGGCCCAATATGTCAGTTTGCAGAGAAAACCGGCCAATATCAGGGTTCCACCACTTTGATACAAATTTATTTGTGAAAATCAAGATTTTAAGTACTGATAATATCTGACAATAACAGGTATGATGAGAAAAGGAGATTGAGAATATTATGAGAAGCTGCATTATAAATTATAGCTTGGGGATCATTAGTAAGTGTTACAGTTCAGTCCAGGGTTGCACCGTGACAGAATGCGTGCATAGTTATACATGGAAAAGACCGAAGTAAATTCCTATTGCCCTGAGTTTTATTTACAGTGGTTAGACCTACATGGCGTGAGAGACGGACACCCAGCATCGAATGTGGATTTTGCAAAAACAAACACACCTACCTAAAGGTACAAACTCGCTACCATTCCTACACTGGACAAAAGAAAAGGATGTGAAGAGACAATACACTACAGCTAACTGCCCTGAAAAACCCTGAAAACAAACACTGTGAGAGCCTTTAATAAAAGCTGTCCAAGCCTTATCATCCAAGGGGAATTAACAACCAGCAAACCAAATACACAAAAGACAAGACAACCTAAATCCAGAACGGCCTAAGTAGAGTCACACATCATATACAGTTATATATAACATTCGAGTCGCCAGAGAAAATATTATGCCACACAAAGACTTTACAACCGAAATTGATTTTTTTTTTTTTTATGTATGAACATGGTTCATTAGACAAACATTAAGAACCAAAGTGCTTAATCAAACAGACAATACTCTTTAAATGCTACTTTGAGAGCTCACTGCAAAAGTTTGTATTAAAAAATATTTTATGGTTAAGTATGGTTAAGACGACACCTTCATATCAGCTGGGCCCTAATCTGAATGGCAACCTCAGCATAAGCAGCAGCACATTCACTCTCTGGACAGGCTTGCGGACTTGACCGGAACCAGAGTGTTACATCTTAGAGATGGGTAAGCCTTAAGACTCACACAGTACTGCCCATGTGGTCTGTACAAGGTGCAGTTTACCTTGACAGGGGGCGTGGCGACGCCAGCCGAGTGCCTTCGCATCTGGCAGCCATTCTGACTGGGCCTCTGCTTACTGCTGAGCTGTGGCTTCTTGACGGTGCCCCCGTGGTCGTTGCGCACAGACTCCACCTTCTCTGCTGTCGTTTTGCTTAACAGCTGGGAATGGGGGCCGCAACAGCAATAAGACATGACCTTTATATCCAAAGCCACCTGGCATTCACACACTGCTGGCCTTCTTAACTAAAGACCATCTTGAAAACATGGAATTTAATTTGTGAACTAGTGCAGTATTTGACAGATGACTAAATGTGCCCATTTATTTTAAGTAGAATAGGTTTTACATGGAATCCTGTACAAGCAACAATCAGCACCTAAAAGAACTGAACATATGGAATCTGAGACAAAGGGGCTTCGGTTATAAGCTACACGACTAGTCTCAGCTAGGAGTCTAATGGATGAGCTTCATCTCCATGCAGCAGGACAAGAGCTACACCCACCACAGAGTTGTTTGCATCTGGCAGGAACTGGCCGAATTCCGAGAGCAGGTCCTCTTGGTTCCTGAAGAGGCGCGCAACCTGGGCGTAGACCTCCTGCTCCGTGAGGGCCGGCGTGTAGCTCCCCCCGGCCTCCTTGGCATTGCGCTGCTCCTTCTGCACAGGGAAGCACACGGCATTAAAGGAAGGGGCCCAGAGCTGGGCGGGGGGACAGAAAAGGGAGACTCAGGGAAGCCTTGAGGACTGAACTTCCCCTTGCAATTCAGAAAGTATTATTGATGAACCATGCATCCTGGCATACAGAACAAGCACCTTATAGCTCCATATCTCCATTCTTACACAATGCAGATCACCCATACACAAGAATACTCAGAGGAGAACCAATGCCTTCATCCTTAGAAGGGTCAAGTTCCCAATCCATAAAAAAAATGGAAACTGGCAGAGCCCAGCATGCCCAACCCAGGGGCCCACCTGATACGTGTGTAGGATCTCCAGGAAAGACTTGTAGATTTCAGGCTGGCCTTGAAAGCGGTTCTTGATCTTGTTGACATAGTTGATGGCGTGGTTGAACTCCACCGGCTGGTTGTTCTGCAGGACGGGGGCACCTGTTGGAGTGCTGCTGGCTGGAGTGTGGGGCTGCATGGGGGGTGAGCGAGGAGAGGCATAGGGCGGGATGGAAGGGTTGGGTTGGCTGCTGGGCGTCAGGGCTGGAGACTGCAGTGGCTAAAGAGAGAACAGCTTCAGTCAGTTCCACTCAGCTGAGGTAAACTACCAGCTGTGATTATAAAGATTATATTATGCTTTATCATACAGGTTTAATACAATTGTAGTCATGAGAAGTACAAAAGTACTTTTCATGACTTCATAACCAATAAAGAATCATCCATATCTCTTTTTACAACTTCCAGAGAGCTAAACTATATCACTGCTGTATAAGCCAGTGATGACTTCTCTCTGAGGACTAGTTGCCTCCAACGGCATTTGTTTCACATAAAGAGAGGTTTAAGATCTTCAGTTCATCACTTCTTAACCTGGTGAACAATTTTAAGTTTTCAGTCTGATCAGCATTAGCCCTTTATATTAAAAGGAAAGGAGAGAAAAAAAAATGAAGCTTCCAAGTTAACCCCCATAAGCCAAATACAATGAGTAAAAAAATATTAAAAGGCATTCAGTTAACATTTTTCACTGAAATTACGTACATTCTAAATGTTGACATTAATATTTACCAATTAATTAAACCAGGTTCAGTGACTTGTGTTTTAATTCAACCATAAGCTACCAAATACTATGTTTGCTACTTCAGTCTAGTTCTCTATAATTAAAATATCCTGTAGGTAGATTTTGGTAAAAATGCTTAAAATCAGCAAGTTCTTCATAACAGAAAACCAGTCAGAAATGAACCCACAAGAAAAAAAACCACAAAATTTTAAAGCACAATACATGCAATGAATTAATAATAATCCACAGGAAAGTCTTTAAAAATACCTGAGGAACTGAAAGGCATTATTATGGTACCTTTTACTTCATTTAGACAAAAACTACACTCATGACATCAGTCAAAGTGATCTTATTAAAAGCAGATTGTTGCACTCCGGGTATCCAAAGTGTCAGCCAATGAGAAGACAGTGAAAGTGTGAAAGTCGCAAAGATATTTAGCAGAAGAGGAAACTGACTACTTTACGCATAGAGTAAAGAGGAATCTGCAAAATTAGTGAACTGAAGTAAGGTCATACCATATGGTGCTACTATGCCTTGAAACGTCACTGTAATACAAAGCAGTGTGCCTTACCTTACTCATTTTGGCCGGAGTTGGCTGGGCAGGTGGAGGGGG
Source organism: Petrocephalus schoutedeni (assembly GCA_026780765.1). Lineage (NCBI taxonomy): Eukaryota > Metazoa > Chordata > Actinopteri > Osteoglossiformes > Mormyridae > Petrocephalus > Petrocephalus schoutedeni. The sequence continues at coordinate 447,459 of JAODKL010000009.1, read as the reverse complement.
GGCAGCAGTGCTGGCTGCTGCCGCGAGGTGAGTCTGATGCTGAGGGGGGGGGACAGTGGGAATGTTCTGCACGGAGATACCGTGGGGGGTTATGTGGTGGATCTGCCCCGGGGTTGTGACATTCACCAAGTCGTTGGTCTGCACCTCTATTTTGTAGCCAGGGGGCAGAAATGTGTTGAATCCCATAATGAGGTCAGGGTGACCCTTGAAGAGCTGAGACACCCTGCTAATCACCCCTGGGGTATCAATGCTGTAGGCACAAAGCAACACCAGTGAGGTATCAATACGGCAATCAATGCTGTAGGCATAACAAAACACCAGTGAGCACTCACTCATTTTAACACTCTACAGAATGAAGATTACAGAACCTGCTGCGTTACTTATTACACTGATCTACTTCTACTTGCATGTATTTTTTAAATAAACCCAGCAGAATCAGCAAATACAGGCATGTCAGTCATAAATAACAGTGCCAGCACCATTCTCTTTGACGAGGGTACATCACTCTTATAAAACCAAATCATAAAAGGACAAGTGGAAAAGCATTTAAAATGACATTACCTTTGAGACTTGAACTCCTTCATGATGTCAAGGAAGTCATTGTATACTTGAGGTTGACTTCCAAACTGCAGTTTTACCTGATCCAGGTAAGACAAAGCATCTTCTACCTGCAATGACAGAGACCACCTTCCATAACGTACAACGCAGATTCCAAAAAAGCCAAAATTCATTTTGCCAAGAAGTTCTCTCAGTCCTAAAACATACGTATAAGGTACATACAGCTAACATGCATGGATCAATAATTAATAGTCAAAGTAATTAATACAGATCAAGCGGAAAACCCCTTCAATAGAATATTGCGTGTAATCTCTCCAAATGCAGTGCATTTTGCCTCCAGACTCCAGCGTTCAATGGTAAAGTACATCTGTCATTAACTAACAACCTTGGCCTGGTGGTGCAAACTTCAAGCTGGTCAGACGGCTGAGCTCAGAAATCACTGGGTGCCTGCTCTTCATTCCCGTTAAGCAGTCTTATAGTAATTAAAGGGCAATTACGATGCCTAACGACTAAGCGGAGCATCACGGAGTGGGTTTCACGAAAAACGCTTCTACAGTGAAGGGATGAGTGAGTGTGAAGGAAGACATACTGGTGACAGCAAATCAGAATCAGAGTCGTTCTCACTAAGGTCAAAGCTCCAACTAGAATTGGGTTTCCCAAGCTTTTGATATCTGCCCACTTGTTAATGCTGCAAAAAAAGCTGTAAAACAACCAGGGGCCGGCTGGTATGTGCACCAGCAGTTTGATCAGCAATTTCAGAAGTTTTATCATTTTCAATTTCTGAGATGCAAACAGAAAATGGGAACATGTGGGGCTCATAAAAAATAGAAACTATTTTTGGAAATTAACCAACCACTCCATAAAAGAACAAGCATTTTGAGGCCAGTATTCCGTTGGACAGGGGGTTGGGGGCCCTAAACTAGTGTACACAAGGAAAGCATACAACAGATTTCAAAGTAAGTTCTTACAGCTGATTTTTCATTAGAATAATTCTTTTGTTGGTTCTGCTGTATTAGTAATGCATCTTATTTACCAAATTCAGAAGAAAAAAAAAAAAATACAGAGACCAGAAAAAGTCCAATGGAAATATTTTGCTTCTTTAAAAATCATGGGCGCACACACAGTGAGTGAAACCCAACAAAGCCCAACCACAATTAGCTATGCCATCTATATATAACCGTTGGTCAAATGAGGTGTTTGTCTCACCTGTGCCACGCTACAAATCTGGCGGTACTAGACAGAACTGGGTGATGTATCGATAAAATATTGATTTGTGATTAGGAACTTTCATATCGTCATGAGTTTGAGTATTGTCATCACAGTTTTCTTGCATAAATAACAGTTAGTGTGTATTATTTTTAAACAAATTCCATCAATCAGAATCAGAATAATCAGAATCAAGGCATGAGTCTGTCATGTGCTCTATAACTATTAGTAAAACAATTTGGTTATCATAATCAGAAAATTCAAAACCACCTGTAATATTTTACTGCTCCCTATATATGAATATAATAATAAATACTGACATTGAAAATATTGAGATATCGTTTATATGGCATATTACCCAGCTAGAACACCAAGTTCATTGGTGCCTGATTTAAAGCACTCGACAGTCAACGGACACTGATAGAAATATAAGTCCACGATGCCTAAATACACCTTTATAATATCAGTATGGGAACTAGCATGCCCACTGGGTGCCTCCTAACCTTGAGCCTCTGGAACTGCTGCTGGCCCTGCATGGGGGCGGAGGGTGCTGGTGGGTGTGGATGGCTCTGCACTCCCTGAGCCCCATGTGTGCTGGCAGCAGGACTGTGGTGGTGTGCCCCGCCATGCGCAGCAGGCCCAGGCGGGTGCCCATGGCTGCTGGAGCTCTGGGCCACAGTGGGAACCTGTGGCACAAAGAGGAAGCACCAACACAAGTGAAAACACATTCAACTAAACATGAAGGATTTCTCATTCAATATTACATACAAGGTAATGCACTTTTCCTCATTCACAAACGTCAATTCAAGAAAGTGTAACAGTGAAAACTGCAGCAAACTGCAGTGTTTACAGACTCTGTGTCACATGCACCTGATATGGTGGCGGCACCGAGTACTGGATGCTGGCGCTGGGCTGCATGCTGTCCGCCACGGCCTCGTAGACAGCTGGCGCAGGGGCCAGGACACGGTGCTGGAAACCGTCAGTGCCACCCGAGAGCCGACGCTGCTGAGAAGCAAAAGCCGGTTCCTGTTCCTCCAGGCGTCGCTTCATTGTGGATGCATAATCGAGGGGGGCCGCAATACCTGGCCGAACAGAGAGGAGTCAACAAGGCTCTTATGTGGCTGGCGGACTCAGAAGTCACTGGTCAGATACTCCGACGCCAAGATCCTTATCGCTCCAGAACATGGTCACATGTTTGCAACGGCAATCCTCACATCAATTCACAACTTGATTAAAAAACTATAGTCGGTGTTTATTAATTTGGCTATTTTAAAAGAGCATCCACAACAAGCGTTGGGGAATTTACAAAGCAAAATGAGCCTTGATCCTTATTCCGCCAAGGATGAGGTTAAAAATCCACCACTGTTTCCACACCCAGGTTTTAATTGAACTGGTTAAACATGACATTTTCTCTCCTCTTGTACCACATTTAAATATGTACAACTAGATCAACAAATCATCTGTAACTTTGACCTAAAAAAAATCTTGAGTGTATACTGCCCCTCTCAAATTAAGTATTTATGGCTATATTTAACTGACAACCTTATTTGTGATATACAGTCAGTAATAATTATATTTAAAAAAACAACTTGGTACTTAGAATAACTAAAATTGTTGTTCAGATTTAACAAAAGATTTTTACCACTCGTAATTGCAATTGGGTGAAAAACAGATGTCTTTAAAATATGTTAGAGTGCCACAGCTGCGAAACTAAACAACTGAAGGCGGGTTTTACATACAATTCGTGTTGAGGATTTTTTTTCCTCGAGTGAGGTAGTTCATGGTGGCTCAGTAGAGTTCAACATAATATCAAAAGATTTGTCAAGGAAAAGAGCGTGAAAAACCACCGACTTCATGCACCCTGTGCAACAGACCACGGTTTTAAAAACACCACGAGGGATTCTTCATTACGACATGTCCAAATACTTTAGGATGTGGTATAGCAAACAACAAAATCTGTCCTTCATTCGACAGGACGGATCCACGCCTGAAAAAGCCGACTTCACAAAGCCATGTAGTTCTGGACACATCCATGAAGTCTACCGCCACTCGAGGACCATTCATCTGCATAAAACTGCGCGAATACTTATCCGAAATGCCGGTCTAAAAAAGCAGCAACAAATGAGATAGCATTTCGCCGTCGTAAAGTCATTTATAGCAAACTAAAAAAACAAGTTCTAAATAAAAAAACTACCATAAGATATATTAAGAAATGTCGCAATGAAACATTGTTAGTTGTCCACACTGAGACACACAGGGAAAGAAGGGGGTGTAACGGCGCCACTCCGGGTCTGAAGGACATTTTGAATGAAAATCGCCGGACTGAGCGGGCAACACGACGGGGTCCGCCTTGGCTTACGCCCGGAGCCCGGAGCCAGCGGCGGAGCCCGGGCCCAGCGGCGCAGCCGGACCCATGCTGCAGAGCCCGGTGACGTCACCGAGACGCCTCTGGCCGCGCGCCTGCGGCTCCGGGGAAGCTCATTCGTTACCCCGAAATTCCGGACACGTTAAAAACTACAGGGCGCCTTGGATATGGAAAAATAAGCACAATTCGGGGGATAATCCGATAAACAAACAACAATGTTGCGCAACTATATTGACTAGCTCGAGAGCCAAAAAAAAAAAGTTATTGTCGATCTCGCTCAAATGCATCAGACTACTCAGAAAGCCGAAGTCTGGGTCAGCGGCAAGCCAATTTATACTAGCTATCGACTTCAAGATCAGATCTGGCGAGCTAAATCGGTGCGTTTTTTTTACAGTTGACGGAAACAGCAGGGTGCTTCATCTCATAGTGGATATGCTGAACAACGTTAATGGATGTCCTTGCTTTATGTCTGAATATTTATAGTGGAGAACTGACTCAAAATCCGCTCCGTTCTGCAGTCAGACAGTCACACGATATTACTAACAACAATCCCATACGCTGTGATAGATGGCACCATCAATTCCCGTGTTTATAAGTAGCTAGCCGCCCGACATTTCCCCCCTAAGCTAACTAGCTAGCTAGCTAATCGGCACCGGTTACTATACTACGGAAAAAAATTGAACAGCGCGTAGACCAGGAAATCACGGTAAACAGCATACAAAACCATAGACGATCGAATAATTAGCCACCCGTTTCGCTCCACACGCGGTAATCAAGTGAAGCGCACAACAATGATGATATAGTGGGTCCTTTAAGTTGCAGGGACCAACATTTTACAAGCAATAAATGCTATCTCTTGCTAGTAGTACTAGCAGCAACTCGACTGCAGCATTTTTATTTTCACCCAAGAACAGACAGTCCCACTATCGCCGCCCCCCTCGCTTTGCGGCCTGTCACAAAAGGTAGGCGCCGTCCTCGAGTACCGCCGGGCCGCTGGAGAAGCGATCCTTACGGTGCTCCAGGCAGCCGGAGATACATCAGCGGGACGACGTGCAAAATGTACAGCCCGCCGATATACCACAAATACGCGACTTTGGGGGGATCGTACCTCAAAGCAGTAACGAAAAATAAAAAAGTTCACTGGGATAATCACACACGATAACAAAGCAGGGAAAAAAACTAAGAGAAAACTACTTAGCAAGCTAGCTGGCTAATCCAGCAGGAGTTCAATGCGACGTTGACAAACAGGGCTGGGAACTACCGTGCTATAACGGCAGGTCAGACTGCACATGTACATCAGAGACCGCCGAAAGGGCTCCAAAGACCAAGACTCGCCGCTTAGCATCAATCGCTGAAATCCGCCCGTTACCCAGGTTTACTACATCGAATTCGCCGGACACTTTTAGCGGGTTTCCCCCCCGTTTCGGCGAAGCTAGCGATTCGAATGAACTCACCTCCTCGTAACACTTGTGAACTGGGAACAACTCGTTGTCTATTTGTGTGTGTATATATGTCGCCTAAAACACTCCGGGGATTTTAAAAACTGAACACGCATAAGCGAATCTACAGATACGGAAATATACTAATGTATAACTTTTTAAAACAAGCAAAAAAATAAAATAAACGGCCAAAGCGCCACACCGCAAAAGGAAAATTCTCATCAGAAAACAACCTCCGTTCGTGTCTTGTCTGGAGGCGTGGCTCTAACAAGTTGGGCAAATCCCCGCCCAATTTCAAACGGCCATTGGATCACATTCGTGAAAGGGGGCTAATCTTTTGGTATTGATTGGAAACCGCTCAAGCCAATCAAAGCTGAATGAAAAAAAAATCATAAAGAGGCGGGGCCTCCTATCCGTCTTCGCAATCGTACAGCCCACTAGAAGCTGATAGGGAGATAAAATCACATGAATAATAAAAAAACGAAGAGGATTGGTAAAATTTGCGTCGATCAATTTGAATCGATTACTTCTATATCTTGTCGCCAATCTGCAGAACCCATTTCCATTCTATTTTATGGCTCGCAGGAACGAAGGACCGAACGAGAAATGCATCACGTTGCATGCGTCTCGTGTTTACTGAAACGAGCCCACTCAAGGTTGTACGGAACACACAGCTGTTGTGGAGGTTCACGCGTCAACTTGGCATTTTCTGGACGTTCCCCTGAATTTGTCGCTCGTATAAGAATCGAATGTACTACGACATTTGGTAAGGATAGCTGTCAGAGACGAACGTTTTAAAATAGCCGAATTAAAGATGAGAATCCAATTCGGTCCATGACATACCTAATTCTGACATATATTTACGGGTATAAACAGCTGTAGTAGTTCGAGATACACAACACAATGAATAGCAACCGTATTAGACAACTTCCTGAAGTTCGCGTGTCACGTGATCATTATTTAGTCGCCATTTGAAGGCGGCACGTACGTCGGAAGGGGCTATTTGCTTGGCGCCACCTAAATCGGTGATTCTAGCCAATCACTTGAGGGCATTCGCCAATGGGGCGGGGCTTTCGGGCTAGCATCAACCGGAGATCCTTGAGGTCTGAACACTTGATCGGGATTCCCGTCTTTCTCCTCGCCGAACGAGTTCGGTACTCCGTCACCTCCAGTCACACAGACGAAGGGTATCATTTCTGCCCGCAACGTTTTATACGTAGCGGACGCTGTGAATTCGGATTTGGCTTAGCCTTGCGATACCCCCATCTCGCCAAACACAGATATTTAAGTAGGCGCCATGAAAGCTGTCCAGCTGAAATGAAAACGAAAGTTGTCTTCTAGGTGTGTGCATTGGCGCTTCTTTCTGGGCTTTCTGAATAGATGACATCGGCCCTATTATGGTTGCCTTGAAGGTGTGGCTACAAATTCTTTAGATGAAGGCGCTGTGTCCTTTACACTTAATGCGCAGTTAAGACATTTGATGCGTATTTCCCGACGAGTCCGCTTTCCGAAAGCGCATAGTTTGTACGGTATTTACACCCAAGCTTCACTGTTTAATATAATAAGCATTTATTCCCGGTGGCTCAATATTTTTTCTTTATCTGACACTACACTGTAATCACAATATAGCCACATTATGCTCTCTAGGTGGGTCGCTAGGAAAAAATACTGTAGTTTCAGTGCAAATAGCACGACGACCGCCGTCACTCTTAAATATTTCCTTTCAAAGACAATGAAATGGTAACGCAAGAATTCGGCGATGTGCAACATTTAGCCAGATAGAGAACAATTGAATTTCATTTCGAATAGCAATACCGAGCAAGTTCGCATCCATGTTATTTAAAAAGAAGCAATATTAAAAGAAAGTAGTTGTCGATTCAGATTTACAAAATGAGTGCAACATATATGATTCCGACAGCCCGTCGTCACTCTGGAGATCTGACAAAGCAGAAGCACTTTCCCCAGTGCTGGTCTTCTCTATCCCAAGACTGAACACCTTTAATATCTTGCTTTATTACCACCTACTCGAGTCTGTGCGACATCTACACAATGAATACCTCCACTTTTGCAACAGAAGAAACTGACTAGGAAGCGATAATCCCTTTATGGTTGGCACATGGACTAAGGGATTCATTTGCACTGAAAAATAAAGCACGGGACTAGCTAAAGCTATATCTTGATTTTCAAAGACCGATGTTGAGCTTCATCGCAACTATGTGGAGCACTGATCTTGGCGGCAGCGTTAGCACAGAACAGGGAAACGCGTTTCCACAATAGATAATGCTTGCTGCGAGGTCAACAGAATAAAGGGAAAAACATATCGGTTAGGTACATTTTTTGAATGAAAAAAACACCATTCGCTGTCAAGGCACCCTTCCGATCGTGCATTTATGATCGTGAAACACCAAAACAGGTCAACAGAGATCAAGTTTCATTCAACCACTTTACACTCGCGGTATAGTAGCATATGGTTGTATTATTGCTATTTTTATGTTTCTGACAGACTAGTTAATAGTTAGGTACATACCCAGAAAAAGATCCTCTTACTCCGGATTCGTGTTTGTAACAAAACAGTTGAAAACGCCCCCTTCCTCTAGCATTGGCTTACATGAATACTGATGTCATTCAATTTGAATATAACCCGCCAAATGCCTCAGCTAGAATGGAGGCTCTTGTGAGACTTTTGTTTAATAAATCAGAAATAAAAATCGGGGAATATGTTCTAAAATCACGTGTGACTTTATGTATGCAAAAAGTATGTATGCATACAAAAATCACTTATATAGCTTGAATCAGGTATAGCACTTGAATTTATTTGGGGTTGAATTAACAATTAGGCAGTAAGAACATCACTGAACGTGGCACTCCTGCTGAACCAGATTCTAAATACCGCCAAGAAGGCTGAAGAAATACCCACATTTGATTATATTAGATTGGAAAATTGTGCATAAGAGAGGTCTGACAGTATCTATAGTAATACAGCCCGGAATTGGCATGCATTATAGTCAATAAAACTTGATCTGTAAAAAATGATCTGTAAATCGTTGTCCTCTTTTGTACAGAAATTACACAGATCTTTACCCACTTGTTCTCCTGCTGGAGTTTTCCGTTACAAGCTTGGCTTAATCATGTCCTAGTACTGTCCACACAGACAACCCTGGCACTTGCGTGTTATTTGTCTAGGGAATTCTGTCCAAAGCCAGCCTGATCTGTGGCCTTTTTGTTTCATCCATCTCACTTAGTGATCACCTGTCAAGCTCTATCCTCAATGCTGAGTGCATCACCTGTGCTTCACTGGAAAGATTTACTATCTTGGCAGTTCAACATCAGTGGGAGATCATTCAAATAATCCAAGAGGTTTCCTGGGAGTTTGTTTTCATTTTGTAATGTACTCAAGATTACTGCATGTTGGAATTAGATTTTATCTTTGCTTTGAACTTAGTGGTTATTCTTCAACATATTCATGCAAAAACAAGTCACTACCCATATTGTACATTTTTGTGTAGGTGAAAAGGTGATTTACTGTTGCCCATGATTCTTGTTGAAGTGAAATTTGCAGGCTCAAACATCAAAGACATGACATAGCTTAACTGGCATGTTCCAGGTATCCATAGTGCATATCATTGTGCGCCCTGCATGCTGGATTTTGAAATTTTACCCTTCTGTTCATTGACATGACATTCCACTATACACTACTACAGAACAGACTAAGATATAAACAGAAAGAAATAAATGAGTACATTTTGAGTGCATAAATATGTCAACACAGTGCATTTCTGCACCTGAAATACAGATGCTTTGCATGCTGACAAATGTCTAAAAGATATGCAGTGCTGGAGGAAACGCCATGGATCTGCAGACACCAAGTTTGCAGTAAAGATGTGATTATTGAAATGCAATCTGTTACCAGCCTATGAGTCTCAGTACATTTCAAATAATACATGTGAACCACAATGGAAGAGGAAGGTTCTAAATTTAGCACTTCTGACAATAATGTTTGTACCAGATAGTATTATAAATGTAAACTATTTCTTGCTTTTAAAACATTTAAATTCCACACCAATCAAGAATTCATTTTAAAAAGAATAGGATATACATCTCTTATACAAAAGTTTGAAGCAGACCTGGGTGTCCTTTGCATAATGGTAAGTACTGCGGCTACTCAATCAGAATGGATAGCAGTTATTTTCACACAGGCACCAATTAACTGGCGGAAAATATAACCCAGGGTGAGTCACTTATCAGTCCAGTCCTGTATGTGTTCACATTGTACCTCTTATAAGAACAGTGAATTCCTTTTGATTTGGATAAGATTTCACACTGGGCCAGTCATTTCTGCATTTGCTAGTTAATTTCTTTTCTTTTCTGTTAACCATGAATGAGAAAATGTAGAAGCCTGTTTAATCCCTCCACCATACCATTATTCTATTTCTTTGTTAATTTTCCCACTAGCATTTCCATTTTCCAACTGATATATATATATATATATATATATACACCCACAGACACACAATATATTGCCAAAAGTATTGGGATGCCTGCCTTTACACACAAATGAACGTTAATGACATCCCATTCTTAATACATAGGCTTTAATATGGAGTTGGCCCACCCTTTGCACATAACAGCATTAACTTTTCTGGGAAGGCTTTCCACAAGGTTAAGGAGTGTGTTTATGGGAATTTTTGACTATTCTTCCAGTAGATCATTTGTGAGGTAGGGCACTGATGTTGGACGAGAAGGCCTGGCTTGCAGTCTCCGCTCTAATTCACCCCAAAGGTGTTCTATTGGGTTCAGGTCAGGGCTCTGTGCAGGACAGTCAGGTTTCTGGCTGAGTTGCTCTTGTTCCCAATTGCGTCCAGTCCGCATGCATAGGTGCTTGATTTCATACACCAGTGGCCATGGAAGTGATTGTGGCACCTGAATTCAATGATTTGAAGGGGTGTCCCAATAATTATATAGTGTATAGTGTATATTTATTACTATTTATTAATGCTTAGATCTCATGTACAGATGCTCACAGTTTGGTAGTAGTGGACCTAAAATATGCATACAAAATCCATATGCAGAGTTGCCAATGTGTGCCTGTGCATGCCGCCTAAATGCTGATTATGGGCTGATTCCCATGACACATCTTTTGCATGCACATTTCCATTATTTTCTATGAGACCTCTGGGGCTGAGTGCAGTAGTTAATACAGATAACTTTTGGGTGTCACAAAACGTATCTCATTCATATTTTAGGTCCACTACTAATCTGCTTACCAAACTGTAAGTAAATGTCAGTAAGTATAGTACCGAAAAGCTGGCATCCAGCCAAATGTTTCGGCCATCCTCTGAAGCCCTGGTGATTACTGTGCATGCGCGATATAATCCAGATGTGATATTGCCCAGCGAAATTTGTTATTAATGTATATTATTAAAGTCGCTCTGAGGCTATAATACCCAATTTTATCAACTTCACTGTGGGTCTGACAATGTCATCCAGAATGACTGTGAGTCATCTTGGTCCAAAGAAAAACTAAAACACAGCCCCAGCTGATGGCACTCTTCCTACCATATATGACAGAATAAGGGTCTGATGACATTTGATAACTTTGTAAAACTGAACCTGAATATTCAGCTTTTAATTAGATGTCTTGTTCATTAAAAAAATGTTCAGAGAGTTTATCCAAAGCAACTAATACATTTCAAGAGCAAATTGATTAAATATCTGACCTTTCTGCAGGAGAAGGATGCTTAAACTTCTCAGTGAGTGTGTGTGTCTTAGTCTGTGGTTTATTTTTAGAACAGTGTGGCAAGATTGAAAACAGTTGAACTGAAAACAGGTAGGATTTTTTTTTATTATACTGTGAACATTTTTTTTTGATTATTTAGACAGCAAATTTTGAATAAGTGGCTGACATTTATATTCATAAATATGCAATTATGCAAACATTTTTGCTTGACATTTGCAAGACAACCTATATTTGTTTGGGTGGCATTGGAGAAGTTGGAAAAAATTGGAAAAATTCTGTATCTGACCTCTTTAATGCAAAACATGCAAACCATAATGGCGCCTACTTTATCAATTGTTGCTTTTATGCATGTTCTTTTATGATGAGAATCCCATCTTTCCACAGCCCTGGAAGATATGAGTCTCCTGATTGGTCACAGGCACTATGACACTGCCCTTTCTTCAGAGACGGTATCTAGGCATACACATGAGAAGCCCAGCATACAGATATTTATACTGCCAGTGTATGTAGCTTATCCTCTGAGTAGTCACACTGAAGTAGGAATGCTTCAAATGCATTCACATATGTTTTATGAGTCTGTTTGCAGATGTAGAGGTTTCTATTTAAAGTATTTATGTATCAATGCAGAATCATTGTATTTTAATCAAAATACATCAAAATACACAACAGCAGAAACTTGCACAAAGTATAACATTCAATCAAATATGTTCTTAGTAAAATTAAATAATTTCCTCATAAAAGATAGCAATTACTAGCATGGTAAATGTGTGCTGCATATATGCAAAACTTCTTTGCACAATTTTATATGCACAGTTAAGCTATCAACAGTCGGTACCGAGTTATGCATGAAAAGCATCCACCCAGACAAAACTACCTGAAAAGAAACTGAGAAGACAGCTTAGCCAGACATCTCAACAACTTTGAGATTTGGTTGAAAAATTAATGGGGAAAAGCTGCCTTTTTCAAGCTGTTGAAAAGATGTAAATGTTGATACAGTACAACAGAGCTTACAGGATGCATGATATTAACATTGCTATTATTATCATTACAAATGCAGCTGGAAGGAACAGCTAGCTGGAGATGATGAGGTCATTTCTTTGATTACCCTCACATTAGGGCTGGGCAGTAGGGAAAAATATTTAATCCAGATCATTTTTTTGGATGAGGAGCTCAGACGTTTGGGAGCAGCTCGAAGTAAAGCTATTGTTCCTCCACATCGAAAGGAGCCAGTTGAGGTGGCTCAGGCATCTATAGAGGATGCCCCTCAGACGCCTCGCAGGGGAGGTGTTTCAGGCATGTCCAACAGAGAGGAGACCCTTGGGTAGACCCAGGACATACTGGAGAGATTATCTCTTGGCTGGCCTGGGAACTCCTTGGTATTCCGGAGGTGCTGCAAGGCAGTGCACATCTTTTTATGTGATAATTGCATTCATTGTCATATGATGTGTGGCATCAGAGATAGTGTTGACTAATATGCTCCTACAGTTGGGCTGTATTACACAACTTATCGCTTATATATATATATATATATATATATATATATATATATAAAGAATAGTGGTCTGGGGAGGGGGCAGTAATGTGCTACGAAGCGTCCATTAAACCCACAGC
>JAODKL010000009.1:413220-428263 GCA_026780765.1 Petrocephalus schoutedeni | reverse complement strand
CATTGCTTCCGGGATAGGCTCCGGACCCCCCGCGACCCTGTACAGGATAAGCGGGTTGGAAGATGGATGGATGGAAAATGAATATCACTGCAAGAAGCTTCTTGCCTCCAGAGGGCACTGCTGCGCTGCGCTGGGGGAGTGGGCCGGCTTCTCCATTCGCAAACGTCGTGGATGGAGGTACCCGGGCACAAGAGGAATAAACAGTAACTTACACCACACTGTCATTATAATTTGCAGACCGTCTTCTTCAAAACACGCTTCGATTTATCAGAATAAAGCAAATCTAGGTTAATAAAGGCATCCCAAAACAGCAAGTACAGGGACACAGTAAAGGAGTGCACGTCATGCACAGAGTGCATTGTTTATATATGTATTTGTCGAAGACTTTTGAGCACTATGGTGGGACGCCGGATCCTATCAAACGTAAAGGATTATAACATTTGAAGACCACTTTTGGGGTTTTAAAGTGATATAGCCATTTTTACGGACTATCGGTCCAGTTCTACAGCTGACTTATTTTGCCTAAGGGAGATGGCCGCTTATTCTCTGGCAAATGTTTCTTTGAGAGATGACGGTTAATTACCGGAGCCGCCGGGAAAGCTTATCCAAAGTAAGAATAAATGCAATTAATTCGAGAAAAAAAGCGTTATTACGTGAAATAAATATTTGAAGAGATCATTTCAGTTTTGTTACAAGACATTGGATTGCTCAGTATCGCGGTTTTGAGTTAGTCTAAAGTCATATATATAACTATTGAGCATGTGAATTTAGCAGTGTCATAATTGTTTTTAAAATCAATCTTAAATAAATCGAATATATTTACACGAATGAAAATCGAATTTAAAATGTTTTTGTAATGTATTAATTATACAATTATAGATGTTGACCTATGATTTGTTTTAATTTCTGGTTTCCTTGTTTTATTTTGAAATGTAAAACAAAGGCAAATTCCTATACATGAAACCATTTGTGCGTTCGAAGTTGAATCCTGACATTCCTCAAGGTTCCATTTAAATGTTACAGTTGAAGAAGTAAGTAAAACTTGAAGTTTTTACATTAGTTGTGCCTCATTAGCATTTCATCTGTGTTTATTGGTTTCAGCAACCTGAACTTTCACAAATGGAACATGTGGTAGTTTTATTTATATCTGATGTAGCTGAAGTGTTGATCTAAAAGTGAGATGTTTTTGCATTATAAATCTTTATAAGATGCAAAACAATTTTGACAGCAGATTTACTGTCTATTAGTGACCAGCTTAGCTTAGCAATAAAATATTCAAATGCTACCTGTGATTGCTTTCTATTTTAGAGAAAAACTTAGTAGATATGTCATTAAAAGCCAAGGCCCTCTATGATTTCCATAGTGAAAACAAACTAGAGATAAGCATACTGGAGAATGAGGAAGTAATTATTTTTGATGAGCACCCTATAGATGGTTGGTTACAGGGTGAGAACAGTCGAGGGGAGAGGGGTCTCTTCCCAGCATCTTATGTGGAAATAATCCGGCCTGATTTATATCTAACGGACGGGGGCCCAAACCCAGCTGGCTTTCCTGGATACCAGTCCTTCTTCCAGCTCACTCAAAAAATGTCTGCCGATGGCCAGCAGAGCTCTGGAGGAGATGATGATCACTGGGATGACTGGGATGACAGTTTGTCGGTGGAGGGAGAGTGGCACCCCCAGCAAGGGGCCAGCACTAATGAGTGCACCTGTGGGGGCCCCTACAGCGGCTCCACAGTTCACCATCACCTCAGACCCGTAGAGAGTCATGACAGAATGTGTACATTACAAAAGAGCAGCATGGTGGCCAAGAACCTGAACCGCTTCTCAAGTTTTGTGCGCTCCGGGGTGGAGGCATTTGTACTGGGCGATGTACTCCTGTCGTGTAAGAGAGCAGAGTCCTATACCATTGAAATGGGGCCCCTAGGCCCCCAATGGAAGGACAGTCCTCAGCCTTTTTCCTGCTCCATCGAGGACCCCACTAAGCAGACCAAGTTTAGAGGCATCAAAACATATATCTCATACCGCCTAACGGCGAGCCACGCGGCTCGTCCAGTGTATCGACGCTACAAGCATTTTGATTGGCTGTACACCAGGCTGCTGCAGAAGTTTACAGTCATATCTCTGCCCCACTTACCTGAGAAGCAGACCTCCGGGCGCTTTGAGGATAACTTCATTGAGAAGCGCCGGCGCCGCCTGGCTCTCTGGATGGACCACATGACCAGCCATCCGGTGCTCTCACAGTACGAGGGCTTCCGCCATTTCCTCACGTGCACCGAGCATCGGCAGTGGAAGATGGGCAAGCGGCGGGCAGAACGGGATGAGATGGTAGGTGCTCATTTCCTACTGACCTTGCAGATTCCTAGCGAGCACCTGGATTTTCAGCAAGTGGAGGAAAGGATAGGCGTCTTCAAGACCTTCGCCAAGGGTATGGACGACAGCATCATGCAGTCGGCCCGCGTGGCATCCGGGCTGGTGCACAAGCATGTGGGCGATTTCCGCAAGGCATTCCAGAGGCTCGGGTACGCCTTCCAGTCCATCAGCCAGACGTTCACCCTTGATCCCACTTACTGCTCAGAAGTCCTGAACAGCGCCATCTCCCATACAGGCCAGACCTATGACACTATTGGCGAGATGTTTGCAGAACAGCCAAAGTACGACCTCTTCCATGTGTTGGACAGACTCTCACACTACCAGGGCCTGCTAGCCAACTTCCCAGACATCATTCATGTACAGAAGGGTAAATGTTTTTTATTTATTATGATCCATAATAGAAAAATTCACAGATATCTCTATCTCTTGTATTGGCTTTTGAAATACAATGCTGGTGTTAGTTTATCTTTTTTTTTACACAAAGTAAAAGGCCTAAGACTATGTAAAATGTATATATTTTGCTGGCTGTTTATTGGTATATTTAGGCTACCAATAGGGTGCAGGCTAACAGTAAGACGGGGAGGATGACTGCTTCTGTTTTGTTTTTTCATTTAGTAAAAAATAGTGTTTACATTAATCTCTCCCATCAGTCTCCTAACTGCTTATCCTGAGCAGGCTGGTGGCGTGGGGTGGAAGGTGTCCTGGGAAGTATTGGACACAAGTTAGGGGTATACCCTACCAGACCATAGTATGAAACACAAGGGGCTGGACTGAGCATCAGCAGACATGGGGCCAATCAAGGAACTTAAGGTCCTTGCTCCTGGGACGCACAACACCTTTACAAGACAAGTTAATTTCTGCTTTTCCTTATCAACTTATTGCTGCATGATATTTATTTTGAACAAATATGAACATCTTAAAAAAGGTACTGGTGACCCCCAGTACCTCTGCGTCTTTGTAATTTGATACCTATAATTGTATTCCCCAGACTGCTGCCACAGACATTTATCTCATAAGCAGGATAACTCCAAAAGTATTTGATGGATCTTTTTCCAACTTTGCAGATTTATTGTATTGGTAAAGATACCATTCAGTTGCACCAAAATTGATGCAACACCACTTTGTAGCAGCAAAGGAAAGTGACACTTAACCTTCTGAACAGGTTAACTCAAATGATTTTGTGGATTTTATTACCACTTCACAAAAACATTGTTTGGATGAAGATCTACACCTGATTTTATTTGGAGACAGGTCAGGGTCAGGGCAGGTTGGGGAGCATGCGCTGATATAGTGTGTTGTCGCTCCAACCACACGATGAAATACTTTGGAATCCGGTTGGGGACCCCCCAGGTCGACACATGGTCCCGTCCCACCCTGCAGATCTGCCTATCTGCTGCATCCAAGTTTTACGTGAGTGTCCCCTTGGCCTAGTCCAGCCACTTAGGTCCCA
Organism: Petrocephalus schoutedeni; assembly: GCA_026780765.1. NCBI lineage: Eukaryota > Metazoa > Chordata > Actinopteri > Osteoglossiformes > Mormyridae > Petrocephalus > Petrocephalus schoutedeni. The sequence goes on along the minus strand of JAODKL010000009.1, from coordinate 424,441 downwards.
TCTGACGAGGAGCTTGTGAGCTGGATCACACTTGGGAAATCGCACCACCCTAGTGCCGAAACTGATGCTCCCTCATAATGCAGGTAATGCGCCTCATTCATGTGACTCCCTTAGCAAATGCTTGTTTGACAAAGTCAAACCAGTGGTACCAAAGGATTCTCCAAAGAGACACACTACCAAAGGAGTCCAGTATTCGTCTTCGTCTCAGGTCACTGGATAGCATCCATCTCTGACAGCTATATAGCAAAACAGGAAGCACCGGCACTCTTTTGAAACACATCAAACCAAAATCAAAGCAGTGTCTCTAGGTGATAGCAAAGGAAGGAAGGGGTGGCTGCAGAAGGCAGTTGATTTTATGAATGCAGTAACTCTATTTGATGGATCTCTTTCAAACTTCTCAGGAAGGTTGCCTAGGTGATGATCTGAGACAAATCACACCAAAACTGAAGCAATGTCACTTAGTGGTGGCACATAAAAGGACAGCCACAGTTCTGTAACCTGATTACATGGAGACAAGTCACACAAAATTGGCTTTTAAGAAATATTTTTGGAGCAGTGGGGAAAGTGTGTAAGGAGGCTAGAGATTGGAGGGGTTGGAGGTGTTCGGAGGAGTAGGGATTAGATGTGGCGGGGGGGGGGGGGGCGGGGTATGATGAGGCCGTCTGGGAATACATAGTTGTTATTCCAGCAGCATCTAGTTAATGTTTATTTTCATTTCATAGTTCACACAATGAAAGCTGAGTTGGTGTTCTAACAGTTGCTTTGCTTGCAGCAGTCAGCAAATGTAAAAGCCTGAGCTTGCAGGATTTAAAATATGTGCATCAGTAGATGGCAGATATAAAATGAATTTAAACAGTTGTAGCTACAAACACACATAAATCAGTGACAATGTTTAAACTATATTTCCATCATTTCTTTATTGTTTCGGTTGAAGTTTCCTTAGTCAGGAAGTAATGAGAAATTTACTACTCTATTACTAATCTAGAACCTAGATTAGTGTACAAATCTATTCTTTATAATGAAACCATGGGATTCTGGGGTATAAAGCTTATCGACTTTGTGATCACTGGATTCGGGGTTCCATACAGTTCTTTTCCATTTACTGAAGTGCGAAATCAATGCTAAATCATATTTATACCCCTCTGTCTAAAAGACAAACGTTTCCGGACGGCACCAGCCACTGTTCTGATAGTTTAGCTCCCTGTTTATTCTTTGACTGCAGTCTGCAAGTGTGCCAGATGGCAAGCTAGGCCTCCTTTTTGTTTTGCACATGGGCAGAATGATGGTCCCTCCATTGGCATGCTGTTCTTTTTCTTCCAATTCCTACAGTAATATAACATTTAGCCCAATGCATAGTTCAGTAAATGCTGGCTTCTGTACTTGTTTTGAAAGTTTCTTGTCAGTTTCTTGTTTACCTCTTTTCCTCTTTTCTTCATCCATGATGATGGAGAAAACAGCTAGATTTAATGTATTGCTGAGCATGAAACCAAAAAGTGAACATTTTAAAGCTTGTAACAGGCACATTTTGGTAACACTTAAAGTGACAGAAATGTTTAGCAGTAACTCAGTTACTATTGAAGTACAAATCATCAAGAAATCATAAACAAATGTAGTTGCTACTTAAGATGAAAGATTAATTAATATCATGGTTAATTAATGATGAACAAACATGACACCAGTTTTCCACTTGTGTTATTCATTATTTGTTCCCTCAATAGTTCCTTCAGTTGTTCAGTAAGATTTACAGAATTAACAGTTATAGTAACAAATTTATTTGTTCCTACAGTACTTCCTTCAATGGTTCGTTCCATAGTTCACAAAGGTTTGCATAATTAACAGATATAGTAATATATATAGTACATGCTTAACATAAAAGATGTGTGGCAATTCGTTAATGATTAACAAACATGAGATCAGTTTGTCACTAACATTTAATTGTGGTCAATTAATACATAAGTAACAGCATAATCCAATGTTATTTTTGCTGCCTCTAGTAAAGTGCTACCAGCATTTCTCCAGGTCTGTTAGAAATGTCTTTAGATTCAAATAATGTCATGTGCAAACAATGATAGTGAGATTTCAGTATCCTAGCTTCATAACCTTCTTCTTGGGCCCCTTCCTTTGGTGCGATTCCTGGTGAAGTGTCAGACGTTTGTAATGTGTTAAGAAGTGTTGCTACTGGCCCTTGTAGAAGCTGTGGGACTCTAAACTTCTTATAAATTATAAATTGGAAGCTCCCACCAAGGATTGGCATGATGACTCGTATTCTGTTCCATAGTGTACATTGATCGTGAGTATATGAACTGGACGGAAAGGACTTGAGGAACACTTCAAAGCATGAACAATCCCTCTCATTCCTAGTTTTTTGCAAGAGGTGTAATAGATTAGTTAAAAGCCCATGCACTTAAAATATAAAATTTCCTCTGAAACTAGTATTATGTTCCCTCTGATGGCGGCACAGTGATGACATGGATAATATTTGTCTGCACGATTTTCCTGATAGGTGTGTAATGGGACATTATTTAGCAAGTCCATATCATAGTGTACTTTGTTAGCATGTTAGCTTAATGCTGTACAAATGTAAGTGTCCATAGTACAGTAACCTAAACCTTTCCTTCTATGGGGCTATGATGTACTGCGGCTTGTTCAGACCCCCTGGCAGATGATATACCCCGTACTCCAAGCATATTGCTTCCAGGGCCATCACAGCTGGATTGTACGCTTTCATTTTCTCAATTCAGGGTTTTATATCTTGTATACCTCATAAAAGATATAAATGATCATTTTAAAACTGATCAGTCACTGTCCACACAAAAAACAGGGCTTGTAGAAGTAAAAATGAAAGTTGAGATGTCCTAGAATGGGTTCGAGTTCAATATTACAGAGTATGGAAAAGACATATTTACCCAAGACCAGCAACAAAACAGCAAGTGGCTGATAGTTACCATGAACTTTCTTGCGGCCCGAGAAGGTCTTAAACCTCTCTGCTCATCTTTTTCTTTCTGTTCATGGCGACAGCCTTCGCCCAAGGATAGAGGAAAATGTTTCACAGTGGCAGATTATATCATTGCTTTATATTTCTCCATTTGTTAAAGGATCCTTGAGTTTTTGGTGATGTCTTCTGCTGCTTCATTTTCATGCATGGGATCATGTACTGAATGGAGCACTCAAAATGAATTACCAGCAAATTATTCATGCAAAAAAATGGAAGATGTCAGGGATAGGATCTAATTCATTTTGTATATTGATTGCTTCCTACTCACAGAAGTTGAAAATTGGTTTCAAGATGCACCATAATAATTAAGTGAGGTGCATGAAAACAGAAACTGAGCTCTCATACATTTCCACAACGGCATATTTTAAGCTCTTTTGCGAAGTCTTGACATCTTTGAGAATTCCCAAACAGGGTTTGTCGATCCAGTTTCGTGGAGCCGGTCGATGCAGGTGGAACAGCGTGACTTCGTGTCTGTGTACAGGCCAGAGGGAGCAGCGTGGCTGCCTTTCATCAGAGGGTGACAAAGGGCTGGGCTGTGACTGTCACGCCACTGCGCTCCATCGCCGTCTTTCAGTGCTCGGCACGGATGATTCGTCCCTCCATTTCACTCCTCCTCCCCCAAACACAGAGAGCTGTTCTGTCTAGAAAGTATTTACTTTTCATTTTTATATTACAATTCATGCTTTTCATTGAAGTGTAAACAATCCTCCATTGCAATATAGTTGTTTGTGTAGCCAGATTTATACCAGTTTCAATTAGACAAAACTCATCCTGTTCACAGATACACACACTCATTATGCAAAGCATGGTAATGTAGTGGACAGCATTGTAGCTTTAATTGCCCCTAATTCTCTGTGTGCTGGGTCTGTATGTTATCTCCATATTTGTGGACATTCTCTCTAGCTTCTCTGTTGTCCTCCCATAGTCTCAAAACATTGCCATGAACTGGTGTCTCTGAGTGTGCGACTGTGTGTGTAAATGTGTTTGTGCACCTTGTGATGCACTGGCGTCCCGTCAAAGGTGTCTCCTCTTCATGCTCGTGCCTCCTGGGACATGCTTTGGAAATCTCATAGTGCATTGATGTTGCTGGATGTTTTTTTAGGATAGGGGAGGGGTAGACATTAGCTGTTAAAATGATTATGTGATCAGTCTGTGGACTTACAGACTAGAAAGCTGCTCTAGATAAAAATCTTTTATAATTATGCTTGAACATGAATGGTGTATGCTGTTTACCAGAAACATCTGTCCAATCATTTTCTGTAACTGCTCGCCCTATTCAGGGTCGTGGGGGGTTCGGAGCCTGTGGTCACAAGGCAGGGGCACCAACCCATCACAGGGCACACTCACACACCTCCACACACACACACCACACACATGGAGCCATGGGACAGACACAAAGCCTGGTCCCAAAGGTGTGAGGCAGCTGTGCTAACCACTATGCCACGCCACCAAAAACATTGCAGGGAATTTTTCACATTATCCATCCATCAGAAGCAACCACCTACAACAGGGGCTTCAGAGGGAATACGGACAGCTGAAGAGCAAATTTCCCAAACTCACTCAGACTGTTTTGTTTGTTTGGAGAGGAGATTAGGCATCCTAATCACATGTGGCAGTACTGGGAACCCAAATTCAATCGGCGAGGAACCTTTGGTAAATTTCCTAAACTCGCTAAACCCACAGAAATGTTTTCGCAAATGTATCCCGTGGGCTGAGTGAGCACTGGAAATTTGCTATTCAGTTCGGGGGTGCTGTAAGGGGCTGGGGGTTAGGACGACTCCAGTTACAAGGACCTAAAATAATCTGAAGAATAAATGGATTGGGCCCAGAGTTGGGGGCCCAGTATGATATCCTTTCGTGGAGCCCAAAGTCTTCAGCAGTGCCCCTGCTTCAATTACTGTGCATACTTATAGATGTCTATTTGCATCATTTTCATCTTGGGACAGCTTCTGAGAAGCTGTGACTCTTGTTTATGCAGGTTTTCAAAATAAAAATATTAAGGGCGCTACTGGTCTGAAAGCTTTGGAGACAATGTCACCTTCTAGTAGGATGGCCATTGAATAATGAAATGGAGCCACTCATTTAAACATACATTTCAATATTCAGTAATTTACCCTTAATTTATTACAGTATTTCTTTTCCACTCTCTGTCAAATATATCTGCTACCACTGTTCTTGCCCTCTATTTATTTTTTCTGCTACATATCTCCAGGCTGGACATTCAGAGGGTCTATTATCCATTAACTCAGACATGTATATCATTCCTGGCTGAGAAGGAGGTCATTGTAATACAGTAGGGAAATGAGCTTTCCATATTTAATCTATTTTCTCCTCCCAAGTCAAACAAACTCTCTATTCCACCCTCTAAGTTCTGCATTTCCAGGCCATTGGAAATGTAAACTGATGTCCAGCCTGAGGGTCTGGAGCTTTTGTCCTCTAATGATGCTTGGATGCAGAATGAGCTGGAATAAACTATAACTAGAAAGGGTTAGAATTTTTGGTATAGATGATTATTGCATGATGCTAATTTTACCCACATAGTTTGACCCACAGCAGAGGGTTAAGTGGATATTTGTCCTCAACTCGGGTAGTGTCTTTTCTCTTGATGTGGGAAAAAGAAATGTTGTTCAAATTAGGACTAAATCAGGGCTAAGTCTCTAATAAATATAACACTGAACTCCTTTACTGATGACCTTTACCTAATACACAAAGCTAGAATCCTGTTTGCTCAGACACTGGTGTAAATTTATAACCTGACTTTTGGGAAATTTCGTAATGTTCTTGAAGCTTTTTAAGCCAGGTTTTTGTTTCAGCCTTCTCAGGTGTAAACGTTCTGTCATCTGTCTTCTATTGCTACCCCACACATTCCATACTTTGGAAATCCATATCCAGTAATTAATAAATAATTACATTGAATTGATGTCATAATTGCTGATTATATTCTGAATGTTCTTTTCGATCTTGTCAGTTGAAACTTAAGAGTTTAGTCTGGGTTAGGGCGTGATCTAGTCCCATCATCACGATGGGACTTAGTGGTGATGTATTTACAGGTATTGTAAATACATTATTGTCTGACAAACATTGCAGGTAAAAGATCACGTTCCACTGTATGGTCTTGGTGCTAAAGTTGTGTGGAGGCTACCGGGATCTATGTTGCAGTGAATCAGCTTAATGGATTAATGGGTCTGCTCACATCAGCCCTGTTAAAGGGGACTTTAAATCTTATCTAATCCGTATGAGACTGAAAAGGAGGACCCTATGTGTGACAAGAAGCAAAAGGCTCTGATTAGCCTGTGTGGTCCTAATCAGCTGGAGTGATACTTGAAGTTTGGAGTTTGGTATTTATCAAAACGCTGCAGATGACTTTCAGCCAGTTAGAGGGCATGCTCAGCTGGTGTACCTGGACATTGCTGTAAACAGACACCTAGAGTGCATGCCAGTAAGCATGTTGTGCGCAGAGCATTCCCAGACAAGTTAGCTAAAGCTGGGAATGTGTAAGGCTGCTTAGTTATTCATCTGTTGGCCTAATGTGAAATATAATGATCCAAATACAAAATAAAATAATATATGTAAGCTGTAGTAAATACATTAAAAAAAACAACAAAATACATGATTATACTGCTAACAAATAACACTTACTGGTTTCTTATCTATACCCTGTGTGGAAGAAAACTCACTTCTGGCAAGGAGATGGTTGAATCAGACATGCTTTATTAAGGAACGTGCCCGAGGAGCCCTCTAAGAGTGGACTCAAAGACAGTTTCCAGGTGGGGCCAGTAAATACAACTCAGATCAAACGTACAAAGCATCTGGGACCAGGAGGTTTGTCATTGGTCAGCTGTCTATTCACACCTCCCTTCTTGGGGGGATTGGTGGGGGTGAAGGAAATTGCATGCTATCTGGACCCTGGGGGCTAGGTGAACTATTTGCATATCAAAGGGAAGGTGCACATGGCCAGTTGGAGATGAGAAGATGAGGGAGTTCTCATGGTTGGGAGAGCCTAAGGCGCTTTCACACTAACGTTCTGGAACCTGGTCCCGGTTCATAAGTCCCTGGGCTGTTGTGACCTGGCACTTTTGTAGCTCCTGGCCACTTCTGTGTAGCACTTTCACACACAGCAGCAGGAACTGGGACCTTTATGCTGAATAAGCTTGGGAGATGCAAGAACCTTGTAGGTTAAAATCTGCCCATAATTCACATGCCACGCCAAAACCACAGATGATAAAGACGTCGTTTTGCTAGTTATGTATTGGGGGGATCGATGGCGATCAAAACGAGACACAACCTTCATGGTTCATGATTCTTTAAATGAGGCCAGTAGATTGATTTTTTGTTTTCCATAGAATAAAGAAAGATGTAAGGTTATCCCACTAATAAGCGCTGGCAAGTTTTACTGCCGGTATTGGTGATATTAGACAAAGTATATTGGTTAACGATCAAATTCTGCAGGGATATGGAGCATTAAATGTAAATGAGGTACAACAATAAGTCTATCAGCTCGATTTTTGCTCCCCTACTTCTATTTCTTTTACTTTTGAGATTTTGAGCAACCCGCTTTCCCAATACTTCTAACGCTTTCAGTGTGTATCACACACGTTCTGATTTTGCTGAGTTAGACATGTCCCTGGGTCTACAACGGGGGTGCTTGTATTTCACTTCTTTAAATAATCAATTTTCATTGTATTACATCACTACATTAATTAAAGCCAGTGTCTCCTGCTAAGCAGCAAGCTGCACATATTTTTAATGTCATTTTATAACAGTTTACTGTGTATGCCTCTGTATGACATTTTATAGATACAAAACATAGGAACATGCTTACCTGCAAAGGCTGTATGAAGCAGTGTAAGGGTGTATTTTTATTTCATGATGATAAAATAATATTATTAGTAATAATAACAACAACAACCATAATAATAACAAACCAAGAACTGGCAACCTTCGCACGCAGAGATCACAAGCAGAGAGGCTAAGCCTGTTGAACCACATTCAGGCTAGGTGACTGACAACTGACATAACTGACAACCTTGAGTTGACAATGAGGAAGAAATGGACCAATGTGGTGATGCCATACAATGAAGACTGTGATTGGCTAAAGAAGTGAAATGCAAGCCCCTTCCTTGTTGACCCAGGGGCACAACGAACTCGATAAAATCAGGACGTGAGTGTATCACCCACACAGGGTCTTGCACTGTGTCCCCAGGTGCTTTCGCCAAGGTGAAGGAAAGCCAGCGAATGAGCATGGAGGGCAGGATGGACCGGGATGCGGCGCACGGCGTGCGGAAGCGCTGCCAGGCAGTGGGCTTTGCCCTTCAGGCCGAGATGAACCACTTCCACAGGCGACGGGTGGTGGACTTCAAGGAGATGATGCAGGCCTACTTGAGAGAACAGATTGCCTTCTACCAGCGTGTGGGCTGGCGGCTGGAGTGCACCCTCCACATGTATGACCATTTCTAGAGCTTTCTTTAGGCCTCAGCTCCACCTGGCTTTTCTGTAGATGTCCGAGAGGTTAGATGTTAAACTGTACATGGACTTGTAATGATTTTATTTCAGATTGAATGACAAAGTTACACTCCACTGTGCATTTTGCTTTGGATTCAGAAGTCTGTTGAGTTACTACTGTGAAAATGTTTTTATACATCCACCCATTTTGCACAACAACTTATGCAGAAGGAGTTCACTGGGAATCTGCAGTTTACCCCAAGAAGTACAGGGAATGTTTCAAAGGGCACCCTGGACAGGATACCTGTCCATAGCGAGGTGCTTTTATTGGTATGAAGTTTTACTGGAAAAGCAGTTTCCCTACTGGACATACTAAAATAGAATGAAATTCCACTGAATTAGATATGTTATGACCAAATGCATCTTTTAAATAGTGCCTATCATCTGTAAGTAATACTAATAATAGCCTACTGACAAACTGGATGTTGTGGTTTAGTTTTAAGTAGTTAACCGCTCGCCCGGGCCGACCTAAACAGATTCAGTAGTGCTGGTGGTGGAATGTAACAAATATGCAGATCTCTAAGCAGAAATGAAAGTGAAATGAAGTGAGATGCTGCATTTGAATGTCTTAAGAGTGTTTCCTGAGCATTTCATATTGTACTGTTTATAAGTGAATCAGATTTGTTTAAGAATCTTGTTCTTGTACAGTGACAGAACTGACCTTGGAAACATTATATATATGTGTGGGCTTCTCCTGATGTACTAATAGGCTAACAAACAATTTACTTTTTGCATTTGTCCTCTGTGTGGGTAGAGAACAAGGGGTTATGTGGTTCTGGTTTGTCAGGGCTGAGATTTGAAGTGTTAGTCTGGACTAGTAATTGTTTTACAAAGGTTTAAATAAACATGTACAACATCCCTATTCTGCTGTATTTCAAATCTGTTCTGATGCCTACTTTTTATGTATATAATTCATAAAACTGAACTTAAAAGCAGTGTAACTGGAGCAGATGTGTTCTGTGTTTCTGATCGATTTAGTTTGGTATGCAGATGAAAAAAGGTTCTGTAACAGCTGTTAAAGTTTACAAATGTAATTACATATTGAAAATATTTTTAAGGACTTGTGCACTAGCATAGGAAAACAGATAAAAAAAATATACTTTTTGAAAAGCAGGTCACTACAGTACATTCAAAAAGGGTAAAACTAAAATAAGATATAATTCCTGTAAAGTTCCCTGTCGGTATATTTCTAAACATACTTATTTTCATTATCTCAAAATACTTATTTTGAGATAATGCCTATAATTTAGTCTGTGGTCTGTGTGGATCCCAATGCCCCAGTGCAGTAACGGGAACCCTGTGCTGTAAAAATGGTGTTGTCTTTCGAATGAGATATAAAACCAAGGTCCTGGCACTCTGAGGTCATAAAAAGTAGGGCTGATCCTCTGATGTCCTGGCTAAATTGCCCACTGTTGCCCTTTTAAACCTGGCCTCCTAATCGCACCCTATTTAATGTAATTGGTGATTTTTCTCCTGCCCCTTAACTACCCTAACTACTCTGTGGTGAGCGCATTGGCACAGATGGGTGCTTGAAATGGTTCCCCATTGGTTCTGTAAAGCACTTTGGTTGCATTGAAAAAAGCATTTTATAAATGTAGCCCTCAATTTTAAAAACATAAGAAATATTTATATTTTTTTATATTTATATTTTTTTCATATTATGATTACCGTTCATGCCCTTGAAAAATGTTATCTGGTGAGCATGATCTATTTTAAAAAAATCTTTAAAAGGCATATGCATAATATTTTGACAAGGCATTAGTAATATGATATCTTTTTCCAATAGATTTCTGTTTCATTAGAACCTTTATACCCCTTTTTTCCCACAAAAACCCATACATTTGATGAAAAGGGTACAATATGCATCAGTAATTAATATTTGATTCATACCTTGTCAATTCAGATCCTTCCATTTTTGGTTACACAACTTGACCATATGGTCTCGCCAAACTGTGAGATGTTCAGTAATTAGACAAAAAAGTAACATAAGAAAACAAGGCAGAGATTTGCAAAATATATACCATGCAACAAAGACAATGACATTTTTACATCAGTTTAGTCCAAATAAATATACACAACATTTTATAGAGTGTAACAGATGAGACAGAATATACAGTAAAAAAGCAAACGTATTTCATAATAACTGCAATGCCCATTAAAAACACTTAACAGTGAAGTGAACTTTCAGGGCTAACCCTAGGTATCTCTGAACTTGACCCAGTCTAGACTGGTGAATACTGAGCTTTTTTCTCACTTTGTGACTCTCGAATGCAGCCCTGAGCTCAGTTGGCTTGATATATCTAAACTGTCCCTGCTGTTTTCTTACCATTTTCTTACCATTACCATTACCATTTATCAGCCAATTTAAAATGAAATAAAACATTGATTATATATAAATGACTATATAGAAATAATAAATTAGATATCAATGTGGGATATATATCCTTCATCAATAATAGGTGCTTTCCCACCCCAGGAACCTTTTTCGGTATGGGGATTTTTGTTGCGTTGCGATTGCCGGAACTCGGCCCAATTGTAGTTCGATAAACTTGCTGATTAGTTGACCACAAGCACTGGTGCTAACTTGGAAGTTTCATGTAAGTGCAGAGAAAACAGCTAGAATTAGCAGAGGCAAAATCGAATAGGTGGGTGTCACGCTCTGTCATGTATTCCTGTTGTGCCACGCCCCTTGTTACCCACGTGAGTGTTTCCCGATCGTTTCCT
>JAODKL010000009.1:370467-385710 GCA_026780765.1 Petrocephalus schoutedeni | reverse complement strand
ACAATGCTGGCGTTTTTTTTTTGTTTATTTTTTTAGGGGGGGGGGGGTGGGGGGCCTCGCGAACGTTTTGCCCAGGGGCCCACACAACCCATAATCCGTCCCTGGATAGAAAACCTACCGGACAGTAGCTCTCCAGGACCAGAGTTGGAGACCCCTGCTCTACATAAAATAACTCGACCAAATTCTACATTTCATACAAAACTTCCTTTACAAAATAATATTTTTACATTTTGTAAACATTCATGGGGAATCAGAGCTGTCTTATGGAGACCTCTAAACAGAATCATGAGATGCTATTGTAATGCTACCATTTAATAATACCAGAACAAAATACAAAAGTTAGCTGCATGCTGAGCATACCTGTGCTAGAAGACTATTGTAGTGCAATATTTATATCAATTTAAGTGATGGGTTGTGAGCTGGGTTTTGCTAATTCATTTGCTTGTCGCTATAGAAACTGGTTTCTAAAAGTAGGTCTTGGATTAGGGTGGGATGCCAGCAGGTAGTGAAGCAGTTAATTATGGTAATTGTGAGTTGCATTGGAAGAGAGTGTCAATTAAGGACCTGGAAGTAAATCTGGGGTATGGGGGAGGGATTTCTAACAGAGAGGCTTTCTCTCAGAGCGTGTAGTTTTCTGAGAGTGTGTGTATGTGTGTGTACAGATTATGGATGCTTTTAGCTCCGCTCAGAATTTCACTGCATCAAAGTCAGGAAAGTCATTTCCTCTCCCTTTTTCGTACGAACAAGCCCCCCTTTTAAACTGTTTTGGGGGCTCTTGGCAGGGGGAAAAGGCAGAGTGAAAACCCATCTTGGAAATCTTTCTTTTTAGTTCAATTAATGAATCTCATGAATAATTGAACTGAGCAGGACATGTTGCTGCAGTCTTCAAATGATTCATTGTATGGCTTAGTTATCAAGAATTTGAAATGTCCTGCAGAGGAAACCAGTTTATGCAAAAGAAGCTAATTTAAACTGTCATTACTTGTTAGTATTTAATGTAGCCTCACAAATTCAGGCTTGAGGGATTGATTCCTATACTTGTTTGTGCGTCCTTGCAGGATTACTGCAGATTTCTTCCCACAGTCTGAAGACATTCTCTGAGTGTTTTTCTGAGTGTGCCCAGTGATGGACTGGCATCCCTTCCAGGGAGTCCCCTGCCCTGTGATGGACTGGCATCCCATCCAGGGAGTCCCCTGCCCTGTGCCCTGTGATGGACCGGCATCCCATCCAGGGAGTCACCTGCCCTGTGCCCTGTGATGGACCGGCATCCCATCCAGGGAGTCCCCTGCCCTGTGCCCTGTGATGGACCAGCATCCCATCCAGGGAGTCCCCTGCCCTGTGCCATGTGATGGACCGGCATCCCATCCAGGGAGTCCCCTGCCTTGTGCCCTGTGATGGATTGGCATCCCACTGAAGGAGTCCATGCCCTGTGATGGACAGGCATCCCATCCAAAGTGAATACTCCGCTCTCCTCTTCTACTACACTAGCTGGAAGTGCATCTAAACATTTCATAGAATATTGCTCTTATTTTGCATATCTTGAATTAGTGCCTCTGTGTCCTTGATGAAGTGCTATTACAGTAATCTTCAGGGTTCAACCGATCCGTGTCCCATGGGAAGCAATGAATCTACAAAGATAATGTTCTCTTACAGTAGATGTATTTATGTGACCAGCATGATGATCAGTGTGGTAAAGTTAAGAATTTTAAACTAGATGCATAATAGTAATTTAATAATTTCATTTGTTTTCTGTCCAGTTAAGTGTATAACTGCTACACATTACCGATTCAAATAGAATCCTCCTCTTTGCTTACAGAAATAAAGGAGTTTGTTTAATTAATATAACCTCCTGTCTTCAGTAGATTTTAAGCGAAAAGTGTGTTAATTGGATTTTAAAAGTATCCCTCTTCAAGGAGTTATTATTAAGCATTGTTGCCACATTGGGAAGTCCTTGTGGAAATATATGTAATTAGAAATCCTCCCATAAATTTAAATGTTACTTTACTGGCAAACGTGTTTTGTAGATTATCATAGGTGTATTTAAATAAGAACTCGGGTACTAAGAAATACCTTTCCTGGTAACACTTTACTTGAGGGGGCACAAATACTATGTCACGATTCATTGATGATGAACAAATATGAGATCAGTAAATAACAAAGACTTAATTAATACATAGACTGGTTAATTAATACATAAGTAATAGCATAATGCTACATTATTATTCAGAGCATTTAGTGATAAACTTTTTTCGCTGAATGCTCAGAAAACAGAGGTTCTGTTGTTTGGAGGCATGTCCGCTGACAGGAATGCAATAATTTTTGCATTCCACTCCAAACGGCTGAACTTTTCCCTCAGCCCGTAACTTAGGCGTCAGCTTAGACACAGCTCTCTCAGTCAAATTGCATGTGGATGCAGTCTCTAAGGTGTGCTTCCTACAGCTACGCAACATCGCCAAACTATGACGATTCCTTACTATTCCAAGACACTGAGAAATTGATACATGTATATAGTAGGTTAGACTACCGTAATGCTCTGTTATCTGGGAGCACACACAGCACATTAAAAACCTTGCACTGTATTCCATTAAAAAGCTTGCATCCTACACAAGCAGGCGTGATAAATTGACTCATTGATGGGCTTTGCCCTTGACCACCATTCACACCATGCCTTTAGCAAGCAAGCCCACTCTTCCTTTTGCAATGTTAGCATGCCCAGGGGAGCTGGGCCGCCAGTTGACCTTTGTCCTCCAGAGATTTTTTCTCCCCTTACTTGGAAGTCTAGCTTTCTCTCTTGCATTTCTAAGTCTTTCCTTTGCCCAGTTTTTGTCTTATTCTCTCTTAATGATGATGTAATGTATCACAACACACCCATGTAAAGTGCCTTGGGGCCACTCTGTTGTGAAAGGTGCTATATAAAAATAAATTGGATTGAATCATTTGTGTCCCCTCAAGAAAATCATTGCCCATTTCCTTTATACGCCCTGGTATTTCATACAGCTCGGCTTCAAAAAAAGTTGGGACACTGCGTCAAATGAAAAATAAAAACAGAATGCCTTCATTAACAAATCATATAAACCCATGATTAACTGAAAATAGAACAAAGACATATCAAATGTTGAAACTGAAAATGTTATTATTTTATGACAGATATATCCTCAATTTGAATTTGATGCCAACAACACATTTCAAAAAAGTTGGGTCAGGGGCATGTGTTTTTTGTTTCATGATGTACCAAATGTTTTCAATGGGTGACAGGTCACCTGGACTGCAGGTAGGCCAGTCTAGCACCCGGACCCTTATATTACGGAGCCATGCTGTTATAATACACGCAGAATGTGGTTTGGAAATGTCTTGGTGAAATATACAAGATCAGTCGGGTTTCTTCTTTGCATACAAGAGTTTCATCCTGGATGCAGCTGTCACGCCCTGTCATCCTGCCCCTCCAGTTTTCTCCCTAACAGGGTTAACGAACCACACCTGCTGCCTGTTTTGCCTTTCCTCTCGTTTCAGCCCTCGTGTGGAGCACTCCAGCTGCTGCCTGTGTGCCCCCTCGTTAGTCCTGCCTCCCAGTCCTGTGCTCCCCAGTCTGGTCATTGATGTCAGTGCCTGTGTTTGCCTGTTATTCCCTGAGCGCCTGTGTTTTGGCTCTATGTGGCCCCTTTGTTTTCCCTGTTTGCTCCCAAGAGCAGATTAAAAGCTCCTTTTGTTTGCCCCGATCCCGACTCTCATCTCTGGTTCTGTCTGGCCTTGACAGAAGTGATGAACTGTGTTCACAGACAATGCTTTTTGGAAGTGTTGCTGAGCCCATGCAGTGATTTCCACTACAGAATCGTGCCTGTTTTTAATGCCGTGCCGCCTGAGGACCCGAAGCCCATGGCTCTCCAGCATTGGTTTTCGGCCTTGTCCTTTGTGTGCAGAGATTTCTCTGGATTCTCTGAATCATTAAATCATATCATATCCCATAGATGACGAAACTCCCAAAATCTTTGCAATATTACATTGAGGAACATTATTCTTAAATTGTTGCACTATTTGCCCATGCAGTCTTTCACAGAGTGATGAACCTCTCCCCATCTTCACTGCACAGTCTGCCTCTCTGGGAGGCTCTTTTTAAAATTTCTCACACTTGATGTGTTGTCTTTGTTCTGTTTTGAATGGAATATGGTTTTCTATGATATGATTTCTATGATCATTGCATTCTGTTTTTATTTACATTTTACACAGTGTCCCCATTTTTTGGAAACAGGGTTGTACTTTATCATCTCTTTGACCGTTCATTTCTGCCCTTCCCCACTCTCAGACCAGCCTAAAGCTTCTTCAGTGGTCTTGGTTTTGTCTACTTTGCGAGATTTCCACTGACCCTCCATGCAGTGAAGTCAACTCCATTTTCACCAAGACCTATGTCACAGGATTGAATCCTCTGTATTTTATCAATAAGTCAAAATCGCATAACTCTCAAAGGTTCCAACATGTTTGGGCTTAAGTTTAATTGCACCTCTTTTTGAAGGTTTCTGTTTGATTTTTTTTATACTCCACTTTGGCCTTTCTGTAACAGACCAACTGATGACAATCCAGTGGCCATGGCATGCAAACTGCGAATGAACCACAGGGGACTAGCCTAAGAAGCATCTCAAAGTGATTGTTGACATATTCAGCCCCGAAATGTCAGCATTAATTAATTTACAAAGCAACAGTTTGCCTCCTCAGAGAATTCTTCCCCACTGCCAAAGTAACTCGACAGCCACTCATAAGTCATGAAGAATGTCCCCATTCTTTACAATTAGAGCTATACTGCATGTTGTTCAAACACACTCGGCAACAGGTTTTCCACAAATGTTCAAGCATTTTCAACCTAAACTACTCATGTAGTCAGAATCTTCACCAGTTTAGTTTAATGTACAGCTGGTGAAAATTACATCACTGGAAAGGCTGGGGTTCAGAGGGCTCTGCTAATGAATTTCACATTAAGAGAGGGAGGCATTCGAGCATTTTGCTTCATTTATCAGTGACATATGGGACTCAGTAGATAAATATTAAAAGTTGCTTAATGCTGCTTCAGGGTAACTCAGGTCCTTGGCATTAAATCGCCTGCTGCCTGACTCGCTGTTTCCTGGTTCAGTGTGCAATGTTTCTTATTAGTATATTCTCCAAATATGATGCTTTGTTTTTAACTCCGCTTGAACCTTCCCAGAAGTCCAGTAACCCCAACGAAGGCAAAGAAGTTGGTATTAGCTTCTGAAATGCTGATGTACGAATGCATTTAGTCAATAGCAAATAGCTAAATAACCGCCTTGTTCTAATACTAACAATGCATTGCTTCTTAGAGCCCACAGCCTACTGGGATTGCCTTTTAAATCCATCACTTTGCTACGGAGGAGCGCGAGGTTCAATTTTCACCACGAGCCATAGCCAGCAGAGCCATTGTTACAGTGTCGAGATTGCGAGAAACGAAACCGCAGGTGGCAAGTAACACCAATCAATCAAGTAAGGAGTCAATTTCTCTGGGACTCTCTGCAGATCGGCCAGCAGGCCTGCTGTATCTCTGGGGGGGGCGAGCCCCTTTAATGATCCCGGTGGGCTTTCAGAGAGGCGCGGCTTGCTGGTGATGTGGCAGGGAACGCATGGTTTAATTCTCACCGAGACGAGTAGCTTCTACACTGTAAAATTACTTAGGGGCCTCTGGACGTCTAACGGGTGGGGCCTTTTAGATAAGGCGCTCTAGCAATTCACATCAAGAAACGTGTCTGTGTTGCTTTCTTATCAAAAAAAGATAAGCTCCTAATTAAACCAGCTCTGACCAGAATATATTTCAGTCCCCAGCCAACAATCCTGGAAGTAGCAAGATTAGCCAGGCAAAAATTTTTTAAAGAGTGCTGTTAACCAGGATTACTGTAATGACGATACTGATGGAACAAAACTGGGCTAGCTGCCTGTCAGGCATGCTAGAACTTACCTAAATTCAACTAAACTTTTAAGGTTGCATCACTATCACATTTGCAAAGGGGATCGCTGGGAGAACACAGGAGTTTTTCTTTTAAAGTAATTCATTGTATTTGTGCTTTCTTGATGGAAGAAAGAGAGACTGGTGCTTTAGAAATTCCTCTGATAATGTGAAGCAAAAAAGCCCATTGGCTCCACATTCAACAAGTCGCAGGAGGCCGGAGCCAAACCGCATCCACACTGGCCTCACCCCCATTAGCGGCTGTGCCAGGAAAAGAGGGGAAGGAGGACACGAAATTTGGGGGGAGGCAGTGCGGCTTAATCTTAGCAAGAACTGCATCATTTAGACTGAGGCGTCTTAGATCAACAGGACATGATGCTCTCACCCTCTGCACTCCAGGGCAGGGAGCAGCAAGGGACAGGCACCTCACAGGCCAGGCACAGCTGCCCCTTTATGCCTTAAGATCTTAGCCCTCACTCTCTTGGGATGACAGCTGTCATTCGATTGTCCACCTTTAATGCTGATCTTTGCACTATGTGCACTTAACTTTGATCATCTAATATTGAATGTTATGCAAAGTAAAGTAAAAGGTAAATGATGTAAAAATTGCAATCAGTCTTGAAGTTTTTAAGAAGAGACTATTTAGATTAGACGGGTTTCCAATCTTAAAGACTGAGTTGTTTCTTCCGTTTGTCTCTAGTCTCTATTTTATTCCTTCCTGCTTGATCCTATTGCCATTTTTATTTTTATCTATCTTAGTTTAACTGTTTTTACCGTGTAGTGCATTGGATGTGAGACATGCATGTTACAAATACATTTTCTCAAAATTATTAAATTATTATTATTTGCAATATGTGCTTTTATTATTTTCAAGTGCCATTTTACATTTTAGTTCAAAAATATATAAAACTGCAGGATGTAGTGCATTATACAGTAATGAATGGTGGCCAAGTGCCTGCGATAACCTTTAATTTGCTTTGAGCAAGGTGTACGGCTGCAATAATAAGATAATGTAGTCAGACTAATTGAGCCCATTTATTTGCATATATGTGTTTTTTTTAATACTGCTAATCGGCAGCACACATATATATATAATTATCTGAGTGTTTATGTTCATAGTTCCTCATTGTAAATGTGCTCATTTGTAAAAACTGAATACAGGGTCAGAGTATGAGTGCTACCTTTTGTGCTAAAGCTAACACCATGGCCTGTGTGCTGTGAGTGTTTAGTGGTGTTTCGGGATGACACCATGTGTTAACTGCATCACATTCATTGCCATTGCTGGTGTTATTATTTGCCTTATTAAACACCACTTGAGTACTCCTGGATTTATCTTTCCCAAGAGAGCTGCTGTTTTCAGCTCTGTGAGTAAAGGCGCTTCTCCTCACTAAAATAGAGATGGGAAGGTCATGCTTCAGTCTTCAACAGCCTGACCCTTTTGCAGAATTGATAAGTCATGCCCTATAGGGGAGTTTGGTCATTGTCTTGTGGTTTGTCGAAACTGCAGTGATCTTATTTCATCTGCTGAGTGAAAATCAGAAGCCAAAAACTGATTTTGTGAGGAAAATCTGAGATAAATTAACACAGTGGTAGAAATACTGCAGCTATAAACTCAGACGCACTCTAGAAGACAATTGAAATGTTGAGGCAGTGTGGTATGTTTATCCTTATATACGTTGGGGCAGTGTGGTATGCTTATCCTTATATATGTTGGGGCAGTGTGGTATGTTTATCCTTATATATGTTGGGGCTGTGTGGTATGTTTATCCTTATATATGTTGGGGCAGTGTGGTATGCTTATCCTTATATATGTTGGGGCAGTGTGGTATGTTTATCCTTATATATGTTGGGGCTGTGTGGTATGTTTATCCTTATATATGTTGGGGCAGTGTGGTATGTTTATCCTTATATACACTGGGGCTGTGTGGTATGTTTATCCTTATATACATTGGGGCTGTGTGGTATGTTTATCCTTATATACGTTGGGGCTGTGTGGTATGTTTATCCTTATATACGTTGGGGCTGTGTGGTATGTTTATCCTTATATACATTGGGGCTGTATGGTATGTTTATCCTTATATACATTGGGGCAGTGTGGTATGTTTATCCTTATATATGTTGGGGCAGTGTGGTATGTTTATCCTTATATATGTTGGGGCAGTGTGGTATGTTTATCCTTATATACATTGGGGCTGTGTGGTATGTTTATCCTTATATACATGGGGGCTGTGTAGTATGTTTATCCTTATATACATTGGGGCTGTGTGGTATGTTTATCCTTATATACATTGGGGCTTTGTGGTATGTTTATCCTTATATACGTTGGGGCTGTGTGGTATGTTTATCCTTATATATGTTGGGGCTGTGTGGTATGTTTATCCTTACAGTATATAGGTTGGGGCAGTACAGTATTTTTGTCCTTATATATGTTGGGGCAGTATAGCATGGCTGTCCTTATATCCACTGTGAAGTGAGTGTCCTTATATATGGAAACCCATTATGCTCCTGACTCTAGAAGTCCTCGCCTGCTTCCACAAACTTTCTCATCAGACTTCGGGGACATTTTTGTTGCTGTATTAAGTAGCCTCTTGCGGGTGATTAAATGAGTGTCCAGCTGGATATTGCGCCGTTACCTTCTGACCTTCCCCTGGGTTCTGCCTCTCACAAGACACCACATTTCCCTCCACTCCCTGCCTCCCATCCAGCACCACATAATCAGGCCATGTTCTCATGAGTGTCAAGACTCTAAGTTGGATAATGATTCTGGAAGTGAATATTTTTGTCTGTGTTTCACCCATTTCAGCTTATAATTTCCCAGCACCAAATGTATTTGTTGTACATGTCTCTTCATTGTTAAGGTTTTCTGGCTCCTGTTGTTTCTCACTTAAGTAGGTTCATCATTAATTACCATTGTGGCATAAATTATTTCCATTAAGTTTTGGTTACATAATGTCCCATTTTTAATAAATAGAGAAAGAACTGGCACACAGGTCATGTCTTTGGATATAAAGTATTCTTAGTGTCTCACTAAAATGTCTTTTTCACTCATTAGGGTGGTTTAAGGTCAAAATGAGTTAATTCTACTAGAAATGAACTGATCAGTTCAGCCTTAATGCAGCTACCGAAAATCACATTTGTCTTTATGAATTTTAACAATGTGTGAAATGCAGTGAAGGTCTGATCTCTTCTTGTAATGAACTACAAACATTTCTGCCAATTGTGTTGCAGGTTGGTGTGACATGGGCCTTGGAGACGGCGAGGGCCTGAGATGAAACAGAGTGTTGAGGACACCTGCACTCTATTCCAGCATGGTGATGGTTCCCTAGCGAAGTCCTCCTTGTGGAGTGTAAGTGTCGCCCCCTATCCTCCTAACAGAGCATAGCATTGCCGCCGCTCCTGCTCTTTATTGCTATCGTTATATCGTCCTGCAAAAAACGGGAGAGAAGCGCTCATGCTTCTCGTGTTTTGCTAACATGGGGATCAGGAAACAGACTAATAATGTATGTATGTGAGACATGCCCTGTGCCAGTTCATAACATTTTAGAAAAGTTAATGATTTGGTTGACTTCCTGTATTGCTTTTAGTCAATCCAATATTGTTTGGTATTGCGTCCATTATGATAGGATGCCTTCCAGGCTGCAATCATAGTGATTAAAAATATTATTGATGAAGTGGTTTTCAGTCCTGCATGCAGAGTATAGGAGAAAACAGCCTACTGCAGCAACTCTAGAGAACATTCTAGGGTGGCAGTCAGTAGAGTGAGGACTGTGAAGGTAACATGTGACCATAACCAGACCTGTGCTCCACAGAAGACTTAAAACAGCTGATCTTGTGGAAAGGGAAATGCATCAGGACACGAGGCTCAGTAAAATGAAAACATTTTGTATTAACGGGCAAAAAACAAATAACTCGATGATGAATGAATCCTGAGAATTATAACTAATTTTAATTTTAATTATAATTATAATATATGAATTGTAATGTATTTCATCAAAACTTGAATTTATTCTGTGAGTAATGTCTGCTTGAGTGTCCTTGTATGCTTCTAACTGCCACTTTCCTTTTGTTGTGACTTTTCCTGTCCAAGGTGGTTCTGCTGAAATCAGTGGGGTTTTAAGCTTTAAATTCACACTTGGATTAGAGCAAATCAATATTTTGCCCTTTTTGAGGAAAAAAAAAGATTTTCAGTATAAAAACATGTCTGATTGGGTATCGGCTGCCGTGAATACTGCTTTTTTGCAGAAATGTTAGGGAAACCTTTCCTGATTCTCAAGGAACATGTTGCAGCAGAGATTTTCATATTTTTCTCTTCAAAGAGTAGATTCCATAATATTTGTAATGAATGTCAAACACTATACTGCTCAGTGCCACCTCTAAGAATTTTATTATTTCTTGTTAACTTAAACACACGCAAGGAAGACATCTGGTTACCTATTTTCCCCAATTTTCTGCAGAAGCTGTGCTGAGCATTTTCTTTATGTCTTACTGAAGTCCCCTTCGCCACCCCTGACTCTCAGAGAGCCGAGGTGATGATGAGCTTCTGCATGACGTGTCCCAAGTGACTTACACTGCTCACCCGGTTGTTAGTGTTTTTTTTTTTTGCACTGTCCACTCTAAATATCCAAAATTCAGTACTGCCCCGCTTTCTGGAATTTTCCAGAACAGGCAGTAATGGCAAAGTGCCTCATGGTATCAAATTTATTCAGTTTTAATGTACACATAAAATGTAAACATCATGTTTACATTATGTTAATGTAAACATAAAGTACGTATATTGCTGTGTCTGTCAATTCCGCAATATTATAAGTGCCTATCTAATATAAAGATTAGTTGATTATATACGATAGATATGTATTTTTTTATTAATGTGTATTTTATGCATATATTGTATAAAAATATACTGA
The DNA here is from genome assembly GCA_026780765.1 of Petrocephalus schoutedeni. Classification (NCBI taxonomy): domain Eukaryota; kingdom Metazoa; phylum Chordata; class Actinopteri; order Osteoglossiformes; family Mormyridae; genus Petrocephalus; species Petrocephalus schoutedeni. The sequence continues at coordinate 374,865 of JAODKL010000009.1, read as the reverse complement.
ATCAGTGACAACAGTTTTCTCTGAGGTCAGAATAAGACCCCAATTTGCAGGCTTTTGCATGTTGATAAACCACATTTGGATCAACTGGACTATTACATTGCATACAGCTGTTAACTGGCAGCTGTATATATTGTACAGCCAACCCCTGTTTTAGCACCTCTACACACTTTGGTGGTACCAAAGATCATCAGCTGACAGCTACAGCCACCCCAGATCATCGGCAAAGGGGGGAAAGGTCATGAAAAGGCTCAGGAAAAGAAGGAAACCCCCAGTTCAATGTGAAGTGAGATCTTTGTGCTGATAATATTGACTCGTTTATCTCGCACTTCTGCCCCATGAACTGCTAGTGCAGCAGCCCCAGCTCTGTCTTCACTCCAATTATTGGCATAACTGTCATATTGTCATAAAAGCAATTACTCGTATTTGTCCATTTATCAGTTATCCAGTTTGAGTACAAATCTGTTCTCCAAAGCTCGCAAAGCATGCTAATAATTTGCTTTCCATATTCCGAATATGCTTTATCGTATTACATTAGTAAAACTGGATATTTATGGAAAAAAATTCCCTAGCAGCAAAATGAGGCATTCAAATATTCTTTAAATAAGTAGAAATACCAAACTGAAATTAGTTATCCAATGAAAACCTCCTGAAACTTTGCACAGACATCAATAAGGATTAACCTTATAAAGTATAGGACCCTCTATTAAGCTTTTATGGTTTATGATGCTGCTTTATATTTTTAAGATTTTTGACGAATTAGTCGTTACAGACAATGGACGAAATGTTGCGTGAATTTTATGTGTCAGTGGGGATCCTCTACCATATCAATTCAGCTAAGCTTGAAAAAATTCAACAAAGAATGTATTTCTGTTACTTACCTGGTGTGGAAATTATGGGGATTGTGACTAAAATGGGCCGCTGGATGTGATTAGCCAGGCTATGCATTAATTTATGTAGTTTTACTACACACCTGCTTAGAATTACAGCTCTTTATTGCTTGAATGATCTCACATACGAATTAAATGCACCACAAACGTGCGTTGAACAGAGGGCAATAGAACCCAATATTTCTCACAACTGAGTGAATCTGAATAGATTATTGTGGAATTAACATAACATTTTTGTTGCAAACTGATTGCAGAGAAAGTGAGGCAAAGTGAGTACAAAAGTTATAATTATTATAATGAACAATAAGCTAAGTTTCTGAATACATTGCTACAGTTTTAGTATAAAATTAATAGGGGACTCTTCATTACCTGGGATTATGTGCAAATTTAAGGACTGCTGCAATGGGTTGCTTCCAGATTGAGGTGTGACTGAGTTACATGGAATGGGCTTTAGAATAAAACTCTGCTTACCAGAATTTTTTCATTTAAAAATAATTTTTAATTTTGAATTTTCATTTGGCATTACACAGTGTTACAGAAAAAGTTACCTATAGTACGATGGTGTCTCTGATGTATTACAGAGAGCTAAGCTGTACTGAGGGGCTAAGTGGTCAGTAATTGTTTCTGTCCTATAGAGCGAAGCTCATCCAGTGCACATAATGGGCCTTTCGATAGAGAAGATTAATTTTACATTGATATAATTTGAATACGAGGTGAATAGCTATAGAGGAGGTTACAAAAGGTGACACTTTAAAATAAATTATACAGTTGCTGGCAGTTGCTGGACAGAAATACTAGATGCTCTCGTCAGTTGTCAGTTGTTGTGCATGTATACTGATACTATGTACAAAAAAATTGTAAAAGATTTACAATAAGCTGGTTGCGTAAGTTTGAAACCCCTTAAACTAATACTTTGTTGGAACACCTTTTGATTTAATTACAGATTTCAGTCTATCAGCATGCCACATCTTGACTTGGCAATATTTGCCCACTCTTCCTTGCAAAAGCACTCCCAATCTGTCAGATTTCGGGGGCATCTCCTCTGCACAGCCCTCTTCACGTCACCCTACAGATTTCCAATTGGATTTAGGTCTGGGCTCTGGCTGGGCCATTCCAAAACTTTAATTTTCTTCTGGAGAAGTTATTCTTTTGTTGATTTGGATATATGCTTTGGGTCATTATCATGCTGAAGGCAAAGGTGAAGGCATGCTTGAAAAATGATTCATAGTGGTACATTGAAAAACCTGGCATTTTAGCAGGGGTGTGCACATGTTTTATATCCACTGTAGCTGAAGGTGTCTGGGATGGCTTATCTGGTCACCCTACTTGAACTTGGATAGACACAAAGCTTTAACACAAGCACTGGGAAACATCTTTGACTGTACCATGGTGACTTTCAGTGCTACCTGTTGTTACTGGGGCAGCTGAGAGGAGAGACCTGTTACGGAAATATCAATTCAGGGTATCATAGAGACAGATGGACAGTATATTCATAATGGATAAAAAATGGATATTCTTCTTATCCAGTACTACAATGTTTTTACTACCCAGCACAATTTATGTTAAACATGGACTAAAAACTAAAATTCTATAAAATGTTTAATAATGAAATAATGAAATATATGTATTAACATATATAATTTATATTAATAAATACATATCATATTAATATCCAACATTCATATTATATATATATATATATATAACTATGCAACTATAAAAGGTTCAGGTAACACAGCGGGAACCGCTGTTCAGTCCAGGATGGTGAGCTTTGAGGGTCATGTCTTATGTGAGGGGATCCAGCACACCATCTTGAAGGGGCTTGTGGCATTACTTTCCCCATTCTACAAATCAATTCTGCAATAGGAAGAAGAAGCAGCATGCACACTCAAATTTTAGATACTTTCAGATACTTTCACACTCTATTGTTAGATACTTTCAGTAAAACATGTATTTTTCTTATCCTTTTTCATTTGTGAATTTGCTTCCTTTTATTGTTGTTAATCTGAGTTGTGCAACTTTATTTTTACACAGTGTCTGAAGAGACATTATCATTTTTCATTGGAATAAACCCTGAGAGACACTAAGGCAAAGAAAAGTGACAAAAAAAGATGATAACAGTCAATCCACATGTATCCACTCTGCAGAGGAGACTCATGCACTTTGAGTGGGACCGCACTTAAAACGGTCAGCTTACTCAGCCCCATTACTCACAGATATTCATCAAAACACCAGCTTGTCTCATTCCTGTAATTTTTTCTCCCTCACAGTCTCACCCCGCGTCTCCCGCTCTCCCTAACAGAGTGAAAAGTGCAAACACCTCTTTCATTCTCTCACTCTGATATTACTTATTATTCTGACAATCATTCTTTTACTCATGACATCTGTAATCCTCGAACTGCATATTCTTTATTTTATTCTACGTGTTATTTGGGGTCTGTTTCAGAAACTGCACACACTACATAATGTTTTGTCTGGCTGAGGGGTTTGTTCGGGTCTTGGGATAATTTTTCTTTAGAGTCTTATGTTCATAGGTCACATTGTGATATGAGGAAAGGAGGTGCACATATGCTGATATTGTATGTGAGTTACATGTAAATTGCAATGAAAGTTATGTTACTCTCTCTCTCTCTCTCTCTCTCTCTCTCTCTCTAGCAGTCAGAGGGCTACTGAGGCTGTAGAACTGAGAACTGTTTCTGTTGGGCCAGAAATCAGTCACTAACTCGTGCCTCTGCTGTCACCCAATACTTGGACTTCAGCACGTAACCATGTGCCTTGTTAGAGCCGGGGCATTCAGTTCATATTTAGACAAGATGTTGTTGTTTCCACCGTTACTTTTAAATAAAAGGTAAACTGCAATAAGAAGCTGTGGATTTTTTCTCTCCCACAGTGTAATTACATAATTGAAAAATCAGTCATTTAGCTCTGTTCTTCACTCAGAACCTTTTGCTATGGTTTGTGCTCTGCACTTGTAGGCAGCTTTGGACAGAGATTTTGGGACAACCAGTCAGGTCTATTATTGCCTTTTAAAGTGCCTTTAATCATATCTAGTGTGACTATTGTTATGTGTATAACTTGCTAAGTCGGTATTAATAAAAATACAAACTAAAATTTGCATTACAATAAATCAGCCAACAGTATGATACAATATAAAACAAAAGTAATGTATTTTCAGTCTACTGTAAAATACTGTGAAAGTACTCAAAAAAACAAGTTCATACTGCATTTTTCATAAACGGTACAAAACCGTAAATTTTAGCGACAGTAAACAGTAACAGTAAAATATTTATATTACAGTAACATAATGGCAACACTGCTGCCAGAAGTGTCACGGTTGCGGTGCGATTTACGACCCATATTGCAGGCGGTTGAGGAAACAGACGTTTATTCCAAAAGGAATACAGGATTTCGGAAACAGGAACAACCAAACGGGGACCGTGAACCGATGTATGGGGTTAAGTTACCCAAATACATACAACATCCGACATTGAGGACTAAACACGGGCAGACT
>JAODKL010000009.1:343715-370166 GCA_026780765.1 Petrocephalus schoutedeni | reverse complement strand
AAGAAACAATCAGGAAACATACTCACGCGGGGAACAAGGGGCGTGGCACAACCGGGAGACATGGACAATCGTGACAAGAAGTTTTAAAGAATATTTTTACAGTAAAATGTATGCAAATTTGCTGCAGGTTCGAACCATTGAAATTATATATAATTTCTGAATAGATGTCACCAGCTGATGCCAGTGCAGCTGAAAAGGCCTACAAGCCATGAACAGAGGCATAGCTTTTTCATACTGTACACACATTTAAAATCTGTGGGGGTGGGGGGGGGGGGTTTCCTCTGAAGCTTTGATTTGAGATTTTACACTGCAGCACCACCAGTTAACATGCCTGTTATCGCTCACACACAAAACACCCTAATAGTGATAGCCTACAATGAATTACCTAGCTGGCTAGTCAAGCTAGCTAAAATTCGCCTGTAAATAACATGAACAGTCTCACTGAAGTTAATTGTTGGTAGCTAAAAACATTATATCAGCCATGACTTAGAATAAATAGCAAAGTAAAAATACTATTACAGCACTTCATACATGTTCAAGTAAAAGTACGCTGATTTTAAAACTATTGAAAAAGCTTGCAAAAGCTACTTATAGTAACATGAGTATTGCAGAGTTTTGCAATCAAACCAATTCATAATACTTACAGTTGAGTATACTGCATATTTTGATTACTTTGAAATTTGAAAGAAATATGTTTGATCACAAATGCTAATATGCAAGAACACCCCATACTTGGCTCTGAAGTTCACCTGAGGCCAAAAAGCTAGCGTGAATTAAAATTAGCATTTCAATTGTTCAATTGCAAAAATGTGCAGACTGCATAAAACTAAGCAATCTAGTCAAATATTGCCTGCATTGGGCTCTGCTCAGTCATAATTAGATAGCCAGCAGGAGCAATATTGTCCTGAGAACTGACAAGTATGTTTTTAGTGAAAAAGCTTCCAAATGTTGCTTTTTATTTAAATAAATTTTAATTACACCATGTAACAAAACTTTTTCTTGTTCCTGGGCAGAAAGCGTTTTTCCCCCAACTGCTTATACCTACAATAAGTGGAAAAGACTTATTTTTGTTTTCAAACTTTTGTGTCCTGTAAAATTTTCAAATTTACCCATTTTCTAGCACAATCCACCTAGATGTATATTCCATGCTATGGAGCCCCTAAAGTGACATGGTCAAACAAAAAAAAAAGGCTGTTTTCACACCAGTACTTCTTAGCCCAGTTAAAACTGGACTGATTTGATTTCCCCCTTGGTGAATTCATTTGGACAGGTGTGAACACAGTATTTGCACTCAGGTGTGGACCAGAACAGCCATACCAAGACCTGTGACAGGAGGTGGCCTTGGTCCGGTCCCAAACAAACTCTGAACCGGTTTATTTGTGGTGTGAACGTGTGAACTCAATCCGACCCAACTTCCAGGTGTACACGTGGGTTTGACTCATAAATATTCTGAAGTTTACAAAATGTTCAGCCAATGGCTTGACCAGTGAGAGGTGTTCAGTTGCATAGCCCAGGTCACAGAACCTTCTTCCTGTAGTTACTTTCCTGCTCCCACCACAGGCACATCTGACCAATCAGCGGTGGTGCATTGTTGCTTTGCTTGGATGTTTTCCTGTGTGCAATAGGGTATGAAAATGCCCTTAGAGTGTTGCATGGCCACCAGAAAGTCTCAAAGGATTTTTTTGGTTGGCCATATCCCTGTAACCCCTGGGGGTCTCTACAGAATTTTCTAGGTCTTACAAGAATTTTCAAGAACTTTTGAGAATGTAAAGAGAATTTTTGAGAACCTGTTGGTATTTTTCAGACCTTTCCTTGACAAGCTGCAAGCATTCCCATGACACATTCTGTTATGCATGTGGCCAATTTATCAAGACAAGAGCAACAAAGTACTCTGTGACAGCATCTGCTAAAATGTGTGAAGCCTACAAGGCATATTTCGGCATGTCTGTCATGGATCAAGATAAACCCTACATTACAGTCGCAAATTTAAAAAAACTACTCACTGCTAAACATTTTTGTAAATTTTTGTGTAACTATAGTGAAATTACATGTAAATCTTGATTGATATGTTGTTTTATTCCAACCCTTTGCCCATTTCTACATAGAAAATTATTTGGGTCACAAAGCAAAATTTGAAGGGAATAATGGCCACTTTCTATACTTTTACAACATACGCAATTAAGAAATAACACACACTATGCGGGAACAAAATTTGTGTTACAGTATACAATGTTATAAATATCGGCTAGCATTTACAGCATTTTCACCTGGTCTGACAGTGCATCAAACCTGAAAGCAAACTGCAATGTGAGACGGAATGAACTGTTACGCACCTCATCCACCCTGACATTTTGCCTTGGAGTCTAAAGAAACAATTCCTAGGGATCATTTCAGACAGGTTAATATGTGAGCTGTTTCAGGTACATCAGGGATAGGCAACCACACCTGATCTCCAGCAGAGAGTAACTCATCAGGTAGAACAGTAAATCTGCTGTATACAAGCCCTTGAATATATTGCAATTATTATTATAATTTGAATGCATTTATATGCACTTGGGATAGAAAAAGCATTGCATTTCAGAGTTGCCAGGATTTGAACCTAAACATTATATGCTGACCAACATTAACCTGTTATTTTTTATTTTAATTACAAAATGCTGCCATCATACTATATTTACTTTTGAAAAGTTGGGTTTGACAGTGTTTCAGCTGTCCGACGACTTTAATCAATGTGACCTTGACTTCCTTCCCTTGTTGTGATCTGCCCATAAGCCCACAGATAGTTATTATTCTCTTGGTGTTTGATGTAGACCTACAAGCAGCGCTCTCACATCTCCTGCTGGATATTAAAGCATGGAGATCCAATCTGGGCCATATCAGCCGCATGCTGTAGCTAGCCACATATTTTACAAGGAGCCCTAATGTCATAAGGGTATTGCCTCCGTGAATTCTTTGATGCTTCAACAAATAATAATTCCACTTTCTGCTTTGTTATTTTTTATTATCTTGTCTTGACTGGTGCAGAGCCTCTAATGGGTGCTGTGTCCGTCTGGTAGAGGGCAAGGTAACATCAAGCAGTAACACAAGCACTACAGGGTGCTTGGTAAAGCATAACACTAAGGGCCCAATTAAAGACTGGGGAAAGAAGACCTTGAGTGGAAAATGACTCCTGCTGAATGGGGCACTCCAACCCTACAACCCTCTGACTATAGTACTTATCCTCATCTCATATGTCGAGAGAAATATCATAGATCCTTCTTCCATACTGCATAATAAGTGCAGGATATCTGGTGAGGCAGGGACTGGCACACGGGACACCCTGGCATGGGACACCAGTCCTTCACAGAATACAGTCACATATATGATATGGTCAAGTCATGGGCATCAAATCATGTAATGGAGTGTGGGAGGAAGTCGGAGTAAACAGAGGAAACCCGCATAAGACGAACCCGCGAATAGGCAGCACAGAATGGGGAGGAGAACACAAGAGACACTGTGTCACCTGCAGAATGCTGTAGCTATCCTTACCGAATCCTCTATACATAGGGGCTTAAAAAAAAGTCTTATTTTTTATAGCGCTGTCTTAACATACTGCTAGCTTTTCCTTGAACCTTTGTATAACTGTGACAGAGGTCATGTTTTTAATGGAAACCCTTTGAATATGTTGCAGGGATAGTCACAACTTGGACAGCTTTCAAGCACTCTAGCTTTTAACTCTAGCTGTCCTGCAGTGTGGAAGCAGCTAATGCATGGGGGGGTGGATTGTACCCATTCAGACTGCTTCAAAACCATCACAGAAAAGTTGTTACAATCTGTCAAATGCTTAAAAATGCTAAAAAAAAAAAAGTATTTCTGTATTTTTCAGTAGGGCCATTCACATCCTCTACTTCCATGAAATAAAAAGCCGTACCTCAAGATAGTAAGAACCCAGATAAGCTATCTGCTGTTTCCCGCGATGAGGGTCACAGCACATGCAAACTAAAATATCTATAGTTTTGTATTTTTGGTGGGCTTGGCGGTAGTTTTTAGTCCCTCCTCTACTCTGGGGTGTGCAGTTTTTGCATGTTCTCCCTGTGTTGCCTGGGTTTTCCCTGGATTCCTTGTTTTGTTTAAATGGTTAGGGAAGCACACTTGCACACTTCTGACTGAAAGCTCAAGCACTGCTTCCCAGGTGCTGAATTAGCTGCCCCCTGCTATGTCACATACGGGTTCTATGCAGAGGACACATTTCATTGTTGTACACTGTGTGCTGTGGTGTGTCAACAATGACAATTAATCACCTTCACCTTTGGAAAAAAAAACTGGCATCTCAAAACTGCCTGTAGTATGTGTATGTGCCCCGCAATTCACTGCCAGGCTATACCCTATGCTGCTTAGGATAGGATAAGTAGTTCATAGAAAGTCTTGAGACAATTGCTTAATTCTGTAAAAATGTTGCAAATGTATTAGTTTCATAACAAAAGACCACTGACAAGCAATCGTTAACATATCTGCACATACCTTTCATACTGGCATTTTCTTTTAATTAACTGTCATAATTTTCTTGACTGACTCATTCAGTTCTGTTCTTGCCATTTTGCTATTAATTGCAATTTTACTCATTGGCTCCCAATGGGATACTGAACACAAATTTTGGTGTTTTATGTAATTGCAAAGGTGTTACTAATTAAAAAGCACCCAATGAGACTGTTTGTCTCATTTTAGCTCAGAACAGCTCTTGTAGAACTATAATTTGAGTTTCAATTTATTTCTAATTTAAATGAATGTTTCACATAAAGCTACTGCTAGTTTCTAATGTGATACTGTATATATTTTTGTAATTGAATAAAGCAATATTTTTTGTTGTATGACTAAGAAATTTGCAATATTTTTACTGAACGAAGCCAGCTTTCCAAGACTTTCTGTGAGCACTATATATACACACAAATCAGCTGTAACATTAAAACCACCAATATGTGAAGTGGATAACATTTATTATCTGGTTACAATGTCACTTGTCAAGGATGCCATTATATAGTAGGCAAGGGAACAGTCAGTTCAAGTTGATGTGTTGTAATCAGGAAAAATGGGCAAGTGTAAGGATCTGAGTGACTCTGACAAGGACCAAATTGAGATGGCTAGATGACGGGGTCACAGTATATCCAAAACAGCAGGTCATTTGGTGTTTTCCCAGTATGCAGGGCTCAGTACCTACCAAAAGTGGTTTAAGAAAGACCAAACGGTGAATCGACAATCGGGTCATGGGCACTCAAGGCTCACTGATGTGTGTGGTGAACGAAGGCTCACCCATCTGGTCCGATCCCCCAAGAGAGCTACTGTACTGACCTGGTCTGATGAGTCACGTTTTCTGTTACACCATGTGGATGGCCGGGTTCGTGTGCATTGTTTACCGGGGGAAGAGATGGCACCAGACATGTTATGGGATGAAGGCAATCTGGTGGAGGCAGTATGATGCTCTGGGCAAAGTTCTGCTGGGAAACCTTGGGTCCTGGTATTCATATGGATGTTACTTTGACATGTACCATCTACCTAAACATTGTAGCAGACCAAGTGTCATGACCAGCCCCGCCCTGTGTGTCTTTTTCCCTGGGTTTCCCTCAGGTGTAGCTCAATTAGCCACACCTGAGTCTTGTTTAGCTTTGCCCTGTGTTCCAATCTCCTTGTTAACCCAGCACACCTGCCTAATGTTTGTTCCTTGATGTCCTACCCTTTATTAGTTAGTCCTGTTATCCCTGTCAGTTATTGTCAATGCTCTCTGGTGTGTTTGACACCCGTGCTTCCCCTATCCCACCAATAAACACCCCCTGGAGGGGTTTCGCTACCGCAGCCTGCATCATGGGTCGTTCCTCCCGCCAGCGTCATAACACCAAGTACATAAATTCATGGCACCGGCATTCCTCAATGACAGCGGCCTCTTTCAGCAGTATAATGCGCTATGCCACGGTGCAAAAAGTATTCAAGAATGGTTTGAGGAACATGGCAAAGAGTTGAAGGTATATTTCAATAGTATCTGTGGGACATGCTAAACAAACACATTCGATCCATTGAGGCCCTAGCGTGCAAAATATAAGACTTAAAGGATCTTCTGCTAATGTATTGGTGCCAGATACCACAGATATCTTCAGTGGTCTTATATGTAGTCCATGCCTGGACAGGACAGAGCTGTTTCTGTCGCATGATGGGGACCTACACAATATTAGGCAGGTAGTTTTAATGTTATGGCTGGGGCCAAGAGGGGCACGTGGGAAGGGAACATAGTGTTTATCTGCACATTTCCGGACTGTGGGAGGAAAGCAGAGTATCTAGCAGAAATGGACGCAGAAATGGTCACACTGGGAGAACATGCAGAGAGAGCAGAGGACAAGCCCAGCAACCCTGCAGGCACCAGGACAGCATTGTGGAAAGCTGAGCCACTCGGCGACAGGGTATTAATACACATGAAACAGGTGAAACATATCGCTTTAATTCCAAAACAAAATGCACTTAAAGGTTTAACATCAAAAAGATTAACTTCAGTCACTATGAATGGTGTGAATTTTGTCCTTAGCAATTGCAAAGCACTGTTACATCACAGGATGTGACATACTTTCCAAACGGTCAGCTACTTCTTTCATTATAACTGATCTGCCATACATAATTTTATTTGATTGGCTAAATCAAAAAAAGAATCAGGATTTGGCTGAATGTGAAGACAAAAGCCGCCGGAAAGGTGCTGAGAGTGCCCAGCAGCCAGCTCCACTCCATTCGTCCCTCTGCCGAACTCCTCGGGAGCACTCAGCAAGGCCTTTCTGATGCTTAGCCTGAGAAACCCATCATTTTTGAGAACAGGAAGCTAGAAAAACACAACTCCCTTAAAACAGGAGCTCCTATTCACACCATAGCTGATGGCATTTCAGGCACATAACACATGGAAGACTGAAAAGTGTTGCAACACTGGAAGAACATGAGACAAAAAGATGCTATTTTATGCATGCCATACCTGCCAGGTGCAGACTAAGGAATATCTATCATAGTTATACAGTATACAGTGCTTAAAGATGCGTGCTTAGGATGCGTGCTTAATTCTGTAAAGATTTTGCAAATTTACTGGTTTTATGACAAAAATCATTACTTTATTCATTTGTTTGCAAAAAGTATGTATTACATTAGAAAAAAATCTGTAGTTTTAAGTAAAACATTAATTTCAAACAGTAATAAATTGAGACCCAAATTATACTTCTAAAAGAGCTGTTCTGAGTTACAAAGTTCATTGACAAACAATCTTATTGGTGCTTTTCAATTAGTAATACCCTTGCAATGACATAAAATACCAAGCATTTGTGTTTAGTATCCTTTTGGGAGCCAGCGACTACAATTGAAATTAATAACAAAATGTCAAAAACACTTAATAAAATGAACATGTCTGTATGAAAGGTATATGCAGATATGTTAAACATTGGTTTTATAACAAAATGGCAGGAACAGAACTGGACGAGTCAGTCAAGAAAATTACGACAATGAAAAGAAATTGTCTTTGTGGACGATGTGCAGTAATGTTAAGCATTGCCTGCCAACAGACTTTTGTTATAAAACCGATAAATGTGCAGCATTCTTACAGAATTAAGCAAGTGTCCCAAGACTTTCTGTGAGCACTGTAATAAATGCTGATATATAAAATACTTCTTTGCATTTGTGCAATCTTTGCACAAACACAACCTTTTGCCAACATTTTCCAGCATTTGCTATTGCTAATTATTTTTATTGCATTCAATTCCCAACTACACTTGTGTGGAGTTTGCACATGCTCTCGGTGTCACACAGGGTCTCGTCCAGTACTGCAGTTTCCTCCTGCACTGTATGATCATGCAGTAAAATGGTGTTTCAGTGTACTCGATTTGCCAGTGACAGTCTGCATGATCTTGAGCAAGGGTTTTAGCCTGGTTTATGACATTCCGCAACCAGATATAACTGGGAAAGACTGTAAACTACGAATCTGATTTTGGTAAAAATATCAACTGTGCAATTAGCATGTTTTGCAAATGTAGTTACCAAATTCATCTTTAAATGTTGACAGTTGTTCAAAACGTTACAATGTGAAATCGTAATAATGAGCACAATCTAATTCAGAAATTAAAGCATAGTTTCATGTATTAATGGTTGTTTACATAATGAATTTATTGTTCCTTTTAATTAGTCTATTTATTAAACTTTATGCATGTATGCAATGATTGTTTCAGTCAAAAGTTTGGATAAACCTGTTCTATATTTTAAAATTACAGTGAAACTACGAAATTACATAATCAGCATAGTTTAATACCAAAAAACTTATATATTAAAAATCTTATGCAGTATTTTAAATTGATTTAAGTAGCCTTACCTTGGTGACAGCGTTGTACACTCATCTATCAATCAGCTTCATGTATCCATGTCAATGGCATGTCAAGTATCCACCAGGGATGATTTTTCTAGCATTCCTGAACGTGTTTGCCCATATGCTGAGTACTTATTGAATGCTTTTCTAACATTCCTGAAGAGATTGCCCATATGCTGAGTACTTGGTGGATGCTTTTTTAACAGTCCTGCAAGAGATTGCCCATATGCTGAGTACTTGCTGAATGCTTTTCTAACAGTCCTGCAAGTGGTTACCCATATGCTGAGTACTTGTTGGATGCTTTTCCTTCACTCTCTGTTCCAGATCACCCCAGACCATGGATGTTTCTCAATATACATATTTGACCATACTTATGTTCTTGTGTACCCATTTTATGTTACCTTTCATTGCAGAAAACCAGCTGAAATACTCAAGAACAGAAGTACAGAGGGTGGTAAAAATGCCTGGAAGTCATTCATGCCCTCCCATAAATATCAAGGCTGCATCTCCTGCATCCTCACCAAACGAGACCGATCCTACAATTCATTATGCCCCAAGTTTGTTCTTGGGAGGCAAGTTAGCAAAACCGGTCTTGCGAAGACCACCAGTGCGATCTTTGCGTTCTTGGTATTTAGAATCACCTAATTTCTGGTGGGTTTAAATCAGGTTACCGTGGAGACCAGTTCATCTGATACAGTACTCCATCACTCTTCTGATTTGTCAAACAGCTCTTACTTAGTCAGTTAGTGTGTTTTTGGCCATTATCCTGTTGAAAAATAAATTAAGTTAGATACGTCTGACTGGTACAGGATGCATTACAAAATGAATATTACATTTCTGGTCCTTCCTCAGTTGTGTGTATTTGCTCTGGATACTCTGCTTTACCCCACAGTATAAAGACATGCAGTGAGGTATTTCAAAGACATGCATTTAAGCAGTTCTAAACTGACTATAGTGTATCCCTTGTGTGCGCAAGTGTGTGTGTTGGGGTGGGGGGTGATGTATGTCCTACCAAAAGTCCCCACAATGTGATAAAAACCTATTATTTTAACATTGTGTGGACCATTTTTTTCGGGACCCACAAGGGGAAGCTCATTTTTATAAAGATCTGTGACTGCACTCAGAAAACTAAAACTTGTCATAGCTGACATTAGGGTTTTCCCCATAGATATGAATACCCATATGTCCCCACAAAGGTATGAATACAAACGAGCGTGTGTGTGTGTGTGTGTGTGCTTGCCCTGTTATGACCTGGCATCCTGACAAGGGTGTACCCGTGGACTGTGACCCTCACCCTCTCACTATCGTAAATATTATGTGAGTTATGCCGGCAGATAATTTTACGGAATGGTCCTAAAGGAGGATTCATTGGTGTCTATGCATAAATAATAATTCGTATTACATTTGCCCAGAACAGAATAGAAATATTACATTTATAACAAGTCGAGAACATAATATTATATTTCATTATAATGTCATTCATCCATGTCCTTAAGAAATCACAAACATATACACCCGCCCCGCATTGATTCCGGAAAACATCGATTGGCACACCTCACCATTTTTGGCAGCTTATTTCTCCCGCTGACTTTGCTGCATGCTGCTATGTAAAATGAGGTTAAACAATAAACCTCGGTGAAGGATGGTTTACCTATAAGGGCCGTGACGGGGTGTGCGGTCTTCTCCTTCTCCTTCCAGTCAAAGGAAGGTAGGTACCCGCGCCCTACGAAACTCTCGGCACACCGCGGAGCGCACATGGGCGCATCAACAGCTAGACTACAATGACTGGACATATTTCTCCCATCCCTTCATGTTTACGTGCAATGAAGGTTCTGCATTTTGCACTGGACTGTTGATGCCTCTAAGACCAATCATTTAATTCGATGGATCTGAATGGATCGCTGATTATTTCGACTCTGGGAATTAATGCTGGGCGTTTTGCGTGAGGATGCTTGGTAGCTCTTTTAGGTGAGTAAAATGATCATGGCTTGGTTGCGACAGTCTCTATAGCAGTCAAAAAAAATGCAGCGTAGGCAATTATAAATTCTGAATTGATATTTGCCCAGTAAATTTACACTTGTAATTTGCCTAACAAAGAAAATCGGTGCCCTATTTCTAACGGGAGAAAATTACCGCAGAAAAGCTGTAATAGAGCGGACAGTAGGTTATTGTCTTTCTAATCGGAAATAAAATCAGTCACCACAAAAAGGGACTATTTTAAATAGGGTACGACTCTGTTTTGGTTCAATTCTAGTAAATGAATTGTGAATTCGTTCATACAGCAAAATGGGTGTTGTGTGCCCAGTTATAATATGGGGGGGAAAAATCACATATAACGGCGATGCAATGCATTTTGAAGGTTCATAAACAGGCACACGCTAGAGGGATCCTGGAGAACATGTTTAGGAACACATTTGAATTTAACTTAACATATGTATGTCTTCGCCGTTATGGTAAGATACCCAAATGGTCGTATTTTATAATGCATACATATCTTGTCGGCCATATTTACTGTCATGATTTAAGTTGCAACTAAGCGCATAATAATAGATCGCAAAACAGAATGCAATAGAATAATTATACCTTTTACTAGGTGGGCATACATACTGCTCACCTCATTTTAACATTTTATTGTTAATGTAAAAGGCACCGGCCACGTCAAAAAATCTACCGTTTCGTACCGCACAATAATATCTGTTTTGCTTGCCCGTGTAATCGCGTATGTGCGTGTGTTTGTGGTGGGGTTTGCTGGCTCAGAAAAGTGTTATTTAACATCCTCGATTGATTTTCGCCTGTCGGAAAGTAAAGCGTTAAAATTGGCAAATGCATGTACACAAGCAGCGTTGCCTGCTGTTATTTGTATAATATGTCTTTTTATATTATTTATGTAGAACGCCGTGCCTGGGTGGTGCAGTGGCAGCATGCAGACGTACCCGTGCACACCCCGTCTCAGCACCGCCTCGCATGTTGCGGCCCGGGCTGGATCAGATATTAGGATTGATGTATGTTTGCAACCTCTAATAGGGCTATCGACCGATCTGTACGTGGTTACAGATGAAAGCAAAGTAATTCCTGAATTACTAGACTAGTTAAAAATTGGATCGTTTTTTACAGGTTTTTTTTTTACACCTTAGCGGCGCGATTAATTACTCGTGCGTTTTCGCTAAAGCATTTGTTTTTCTGCATTGGGTGTTTTGTTTTCATCTTTTTGCAATTAGTGTCCTTTGCAAGTAAATGAAAAAAACATGAATGAATAAAGAAACTTATTATTATTATTAGTAATAATAATAATCGCTACGAGTTTCAGCCCCCTCAGATTTTTAAATCGATCTGACCTGTCTGTAGAAGTCAAATAGACCGTAGTGTAGTTGCCCTCAGAGTCAGTTCACATAGTAATACAAATGAGCTTGCTTACTTACCTATCACACTGGCCAAATTAAATATAACAAGCATATACAATATATAATATTTGCTCGTGGCATTTGATTAATTAACAAGGATGCAGTTTTTCGAGATGTAATTTGGGTTAGGTCCCCTCTGAGATCTGAGACTCCCGCCTTCCGGTTAATATCAAGTTTAATACCAAAAGCCATCTGCTTCCTCACACACAGTTTGAGTCGTTTTCTGTGTCCACAACCAAGCACTCCTGGCACACAGCCACCCCTCAGCAACGCGAGATACCCAAGGTGGCATATGGATCACAGAGCTATAAATTATTACATCAACTGGGTAACAGGAAATAAAATAGGAATACATTTCATAAAGCTTGTCAGATTTAGCTGCAGCACTGAGCTGGAGATGGCTTTTGGTGTGGCGTGCTGGCGATAATAGCTACTGAGATTAACCTGAAGTGCTTAATTGCATTTCCAGTGGTATATCTGCAAATATATAAAAGCAATAAAAATAATTGCAGATTTAGATTGTTGTCTAGATTATTATATGTTATTTCTTATATTTACGTATTGTGCAGAATGGGGACTGAATATGGACCAATAACATGAAACTCATTCTATAGTGAGAAATGACATTAAAAAAAAAAAAACATAAATTGGGCTTTCTGCTAAAATGAAATAATAATAAAAAACGAGGCAATATAATTTCCCTGTAGAGTATTGCTTTGAAATATTTTACCCATGCATAACAAACATATCCAGAAAATGATACCTTTAAGTAATTTTCACTTTATATAATACTGGAGCTTCTGCAGTAGCAATGCGTTTCAGGTTAGGCTATTATATATATTTTCAGAATACACATTTCAATGTTATATGCTTGTCCATTCATGTATTATCATGATTTTTTTCTATTATTACAATATATTTTATATAGTTCATGTATTAATTTTGTTGATTTTCATCAATGGTTGCATTACAGTATTTATTTTTTTTATATATATTCTAAACAACATTCTCTGCTTTTGAAAGAGGTAAGATTATTTTTCTAGTAAAAAACCTGAAGGTCTTTTGACAAATGTTGGCAACAATGATGGTGCTGAAGAAACAGAGGTGCTACCCACAGCTTTCCAAATTCATGCAATATTTTCAGTAAAGTTCATTTGTCTGCAGTAAGCTTGGTTTATATGATTTGGATTAAATGCATCTGTCTCTGTGTTGTGTAGCTATGAGGCCGTGCATTTAAAACAATGGCTCAACATTTAGATCATGGAGGTTTCAAAGTTTTATGATGATGTTGTGGTATCTCACAGATCAAGGTACTGGAACAAAAAAAGATTTTAAAGGCATTGGAAACCCCCTCGGGCAATCAGCCAGTCATTTGAGCGGGAAGGTTTACAGCACCATGGGAAGTCTGCTTAGGGTGAGCCTTCATCCCGACTGCAGTGGAGTTAGGTCACTGATAAGTTACAAGGAGGTTAACTGCAATATTTAAAGACTTGCAGTAGTGGACGTAGTTCCTTTTTTAGCACTTTAGACTGCACTGATTATAAATAATACTAAGTTTAGCCTTCGCTCATTGCTAAGTTTAATTGTTTGAAGAAAGCTGAGAACTAGTAATCTTCCTTGATGAAGACACATGGGTCAACAATAACTGTAGCACCACAAAGTTGAATTTTTCACATGTGAAGATAGCAAAAAAGCATGTAGAAGATGTATAAATTATTTTACCTCTTACTGCAAAGTGTTATGTATGTCAATGTCGTTCAAGTAACACTTAGGCCTTGATTTTGGTATGGATGGTAGGGCTAAGTCCCGACCAATATTTCTGCTGTACCGTGTGTGTTTAGGAGGGTGGGGGGTTCAGGGCTGATTTGGTCCCTACCAGTGTTGAAACAAAACATATATCCTTGAGTAAGACCACGCTTACTGCAAAGTTTAGCGTTCACCTCGGTATGTTTGTGTTATATGCCGGCAGGAGCAGGGAGGCCTGCCAGGGTGGAGGGCGTAATTTATGTAGCTAAATACAGGCAAATCCTGGAGAGAAAAAAACAGCTGAAATCGGCAAAACAATCTGACATAGATTTACGATTTCGGCAGAACAATAAATTGAAGCACACAGCCAAGTACACAATTCCAGAGTGGTCTAATCAAAGTCCAGAATTAAAGCTAGTAAAGAATCTGGGACGAGACTAGCAAAAAAAGACTGTTTGCTAACGATCCTGGAGTAACAGTCCCACGGAGCTTTTACTAGTAAGACTGGCACAGATTGGAATAGTACAAAATTCAGATTGGCTTATTAGTTAATACATCATTGCTAGTGCTGGTTTTACTAAGTGTGCACCCATTTACAAGCAGGTATTTATACAGGTTAGATGTTGTTTTCCTTCAAATAACTGTGGTTTCAAAATAAAAATTGATCATTTCCTTTGGCATGTTCAGTAGAGCCAATTAAAATTTGTAAATTAAGAATCAAAATATCTGGTTCTTAAGTTATGACATTTGAATGACTTGATAATACTGTTTCCAGGGACAGCCCATGTACAAGCCAATATGCCGCAGTGTTATGTGTCTCAGTGTTTTAATCGATCTGAAACAAAAACACTGTCCTTGTACTACTTTCCATGTGACAAGAAAGAAGAGGAAGTAGCTGTGTAAACCAAGTAGCCATTTTCACATTTCGTAATGTTTAATACTGAGGTGTAATGGTACACAAAATTCATGGTTTAGTGCAAACCTTGGTTTTGGGTTCAGTTTCAATACAGCAGGGAAAACAGAATTTGTTCTGAGATAATTTATTATTAAATCATCAAACATAGCTAGGAAAAGGCAATGCGTCTGTCGACGTCTGGAATAATGAGACGCTTATTTGCACGTTGAACAAAATACAGAAATTAAAAAATAATAAAAAAACAGAGCCATTACAAACAAGCCATTACAAAAATCATAATGAACTAAATCCCAGGTTCTGTACTACTGAGTATGGTCATTTATCTGTAGGTGAATTTGCATAAATGCCAAATGACTAACCTGCCAAGGCTGTTTCTGTCCTGCTATGGTTGCACAAACACTCAGATGATGTCAACTCAAATGAGTTAGCATGTTGGATGCGTTTTCAGCAATATATCCAAGTTCGGCACAACAGAGCCGAAAAACTGTCTTGGTTTTATCAAACGCCCTCTCTCTAATATTGGTGTAATTTATTGGGAAACCAAAATGTTCCTTAACTGCCAATTTTGACTGACTGTAACTAACATTAGCCATAACAAACTCGCAGCCGCCACCAGCATAATGTTTTGCATGTTGAACATTTACTTGTGAATTTAAGCTCCACTGGTGTCAAGACGTGTTACTTTGTTTCATTGTGCGTACCGAAACGAAAACGATGTACCGAACATGTACTGGTAATTTCTCCTGGGAGAACAGCTGCACTCATCACTGTTTGAACTGAATAATTTTTGTTCCTTTTCACCCTTAATAATGCCTTTAGACATTACGGTGAATAATGTTACCAGTTCCATCATTGTGGTTTCTTTGTTTGGCCCCAGAAACAGTTTTTACATCATGCGTTGCATCACTTAACTTAACAAGTAGGTCGGGTTGAATAAAGAGATGTGGAGGGGAAGGTCCAAAAGACCGGAACTCTTCATATAAGCGATGTTGATTTGCATTAGACATGGAAAAGCGTAGATGAGGGTTGGTAGTATGCGATCCTCCTCTGCCCCACTATTCTGTTAGCTTTGGTGAGATGTGCAGTTTGAATCAAAGCAGTGTCAGTATGGTTTGGCGCTGCATTTCCCCACAGATACCCAGCAAAGACATCATTTTCAGTATCAGCCTCCTACCACCAATGTAAAAAGAAACACCCTGTTTTTCTCCCATAATTATGCAGCAGTCTCAGTAGGGACCCCTCACAGATGTTTTATATCATTCTCAAGCCAGTTACATTTGATCATACCTGGACACAAAAAAATAAAACTACTTTCAGTTACATCTTGAAATTAAATTGTCTTTATGTCAGATTAACATTGCTTTCTCCAGTACTGCATAGATGCTGCATATCACTCTGGTAAGAGAGAATAAACAGTCAGATCCATGAATGAATTTGCTTGCATGGGTCACACATGTGGAATAGGTATGACACAGAATGTCATGCACCTAATCTGTCAGGCATATGCCTGACCCACTGATGTAAACAGTGCGCTAGACTCTGATAAGCAGAGTTAGCATTGTGGTGCTAAATGGAACTTGCTGCATTGTGATCTGTCATACCAAAATTATCCCGGAAGTATCTGGCTGCCCATGAAAGACGGGCCCAAGGTATGAGCATGCACTGAAAGCCAAAGGCTCCAAAATAACTGGATCATACAGCAATAGCAACACTTATGAAAATGCCAATAACCACGAGTCACTCAGGTTTGCTATTTTAGCCGAAATCCAGCCAGCTCATGCCTCCTTCCTCGTCCTGTTGTTCCTCATATTCTATTCTCATTTACCTAAGGTTCCAGTCACTAGGGCAACATCAAGAAAAGGAAAATAGGCCCCTTAGTCTTCCTGGTAAACAAAGGAATGTTATACTTAAAAGTAAAGCGATGCTGGCAGACTTTCTTTTAACTGCAGTATTATAATAATTTATTATCCTGCGCAGCCTGGTGTCATTTGAATATTGTTTCCCTGCACTTCAGAATTAATATGATTATTTCTCACTAGTCAGTGGGCCAGTTTCTCTGCTCCCCGTCTGAAGCTGGGATAGATATACAGACATTAAGCTTCACTGGGTGAACATGATGGCAGACTGGCCTCTGCTAGAGGACAGAAATAACTTGGATGAGGATGGAGGAGGTGTAAAACTGAAGAGGAAGAGTTAACACCCAAGTTTCCCAAGATTCCCATTATCAATCTTTCACATTCTGCACATTACTGTAGGGTGCCCTTACTGAGACGTAGGCTGGTGGCACTCAGTAAATATAGTTGTTGGAGGGATTCATTTTTCACTTGCTATTTTTCGCTCCTACTCTGTTTTGCAAATCAAGTTCGTAATTTATAATTACATGGAATAGATTTTTGATTTATAAACTAAAAGGGTGAACACTGGTATTTTTTTCGTTTTGCATCTGATCAAAGCTGGATTTTTTTTTTATATTTCAGTCCTCGATTTTTTTTTTTTTCCGATTGTTTTTCCCATGGGGCTGGTAGGTGGTCACCCATCAGTGGAAGAATAGAATAGGCTGGGGAGAAAGACAGTGCAGCAGGTGCAGTTGAGCTGTCTGAGCAGATATCAGGAAATAATACCTGGAGAAAGATTTGATAAGCTGGGTAAATGTCTAAAAGTAGTGCCTGTTCAATTCTGGTGCAAGCAATGATTTCCAAATGAAACCTGACCTCGATATTTGATTTAGAAAAGCTGGAGTGCTATAATGTGTTGTATATGGCATGCCGATTATAGGGAGAAAAAAGCCTAAACATTAAATTATTTGTGAAATAACAATGACTAAGATATAAATAATGGTTGCCTAAGCTGCCAAAGCTTATGTTTCCCATGCAGAAAACAAGTAACAAATAAGCCTTTAAAGTGCAGCCTCCTTTTTTGCATTTGCCTCGCGCCATTAGTGGAAAACTAAGATGCAGTGTGAGGAGAGCAGGCTCACAGCAGGAATTTTGTGAGCCCAATGTGTCAGGTGAAAGTACAGTTAGATTTCCACTGGCTGATGCAGGTCATCGTGGGTTACACTCAGCGTGCTGCATCCCATTTAGCCGAGCAATGCTCTATAGATTTTAGAATAAATGTTTTGAGGGTATACAGAAAAGAAACCTCAAACAGGGCACAAGGCAAGGGCTACCTTGTGGAGGATGCCAGCCAATCGCAAGGCAATGGGCACTATGGGCAATTAGAGACATCAATTTGCATAACTGCATGATCGCATGCTTCTTAAAACCGTATTTATGACCAACCCTGGGTGCCAAGAGATGCATCCAAGAGCTGGGCCACTGTAACGGAAGAATCATGAATATTAATAGTGAGCTGTGAGCTAGCCTATCTATTCCTGCTTTGTGTAAACCGGTATCCTTTAGTTTTTCTTTACGGTGAACTAGACATAGAAAGTTCTGAGTGAAACCAAGCTGTCATTGCGCTATGGTTGATTTCCTTGACCTTACATTACTCAAAAGGTTTGCCTTTCCAAAGCCGCCACATCACTCGTTAACTGTTCTCCCATCAAATATACAGTATGGTGTAATGCACTTTTCACTGTTGTGATTAAGGCACCCAGAATCTTAGGAGTCTTGCTATGCAGCCACACACAACGAAAATGCCACAAATTATTTCCGTCGCAGTAATTTTAAGCTTCAGTTTATATAATCACTATTAACAGCCAAAGCAAGTGGGCTTATCAGACTAATTAAGTGCAGATTTTTTTTGTTTGACTCCCGGAGATCTCTCTGAGGACAAGAACAAAGGCTGCTTCCTCAGATGCAGCACTTCACAGGTCAAAGGTTACTGGCAGAGCGCATAGCGAACAGAAGCCACTTAAACTCCGGAGGATTCCAAACGAAAACTATGGTCTAAAGTGATTACTCAGGAGTTGTGATTCACATTTGGCTGACATTTGTGAAGCGGCTCAAAAAGCATTAGTTAGAATGGATACTCCAACGTAATTTTCCCACCACAGCATCCTTAAATAAATCTCTATGTAATTACTTAAATAAATCTTTAGAAATTGCTTAAATAAATCTTTAGTAATTGCTTGGAGCTTCCCTATCACTGTTCCATCCATTGTCCAGCATAAAGTGGCAGATTTCCATGAAAATTAGCAAGGCTGTCGAATTCTCATTTGCAGGGGAAAATAACAGCAATATGTAAATAATTGATGATGCAAAGCTTTTAATCCCTTTGGGCAATCTTAGCAATTAGCAGTATCTGAAGTGAAATGTAGGCATCGCCAGTTATGGAGATAGAGCTGGCTCAATATGCACAATAGTATAGGGACATCCATCTGGCCCAGGGACATTTACTTCTTAGACACTTATTATTAATTATATTGTATTATTCAGTCAAACCTTGAATATTTTGACATTTCCGGTGGTCTTATTAGGAAGGGTTCGGCATGAGACCTCGCTTTATCTATCCATGGGAATTTGGAGCAGTGGCAAATACTGAAGCATTTGGATGTATTTGTAACATGTTATCCAGAGAGGAGCCGACTCCCAGCTTAATTAAGTCACAGGCACCTCACAGCATCTCCTGCAGCATACTTTATTTCTCTGGGGCCATTTCATATGATTTAAAAAGCTGATAATTGCCAGTATATAGGAAACTTTAGGGTTGATGTTAGGGTTAGCAGTACTGGCTAAAGTGAATAGAGGTAAAATCTGATTTTTTTGTAGTTGTCCAGTTAGGGTTTTGTCTTATATCTTAGCAAAGTCTTACTTTTTGTTGGTTATTTGAATATTGTCATGAATACTGAAATTGGGTTTAGAGAACCCATGTTTTGCATGCACTTGAGTTTTATATCACTCAATGGACTTTCTGAATGATAATATTTATATAGAATGTTTATCAGTTGGGTGCTAATTACAGATTGTAAATCTCATTTTATTTATTTCCAATCCTGAGATGGAGACCCTCTCCTTGATGATACTTATTGTTTGTATACACCAAGGTCAACAATAATAATAATACTATTGTGCGAATACACCAAAAGGGAAGACTGAAACCATTTAAACCGGAAAGAGATACATTTCAGTATGTCAGGGTTATAGCTTTGATGAAGTCTAGCAGAAATGACACCCATTCAATATATTTCTATTAAATTTAATAAGTGACATGGGGGGAAAAGCAAAAAGAGTATAATTTAATATCCAGCATTAAAAGGAAAGTCTAGGTGCAGAAATATGAGTGAATACTGGTTATATTGCAGGTGTGCTGCTGTTTAGCTTTGTGTATAAGGGGGCATGGGGTTGTCTTTCATATGCTGTGTTTTTCTGTGGAGGGGAAGGGCCGGTGTGCCCAGCCTGCTCAGAGACACTTCCCCAGGCTCTGGGCTGGGCGTTCGTCCTGCTGAGGTGACGAATGCTACGGGGAGCCACAGCTGGAAAAATGCTGCGTGTGCGTGAAGGCGCTCTGGCCCGGCTTCTTTTTTATTATTTGGGCCATATTTGACAGAAGGGGGGGATGATAAGCAGGGTGATTACTGAGCGTTTGAAGGGTCTGAGAGCAGACGGGCCGGCGAGCTACGGGCCAGCTGAAGACGGCCAGGCTCAGCAGCGATGGCCGGAGGGAAGAGGAAGGCTTATATATGCTCAGAGCGTCTGGAAAATTCTCCCAGACGCCTCTACATGAGCAGGGGAGGCAGAGACCAGAGTGCACCTGTAAATGCCGACCACCCAACCGAATGCCAATTTTGTCACACTAGGAGCCACACGCTAGCAGGCAAGTGGTGTCAAAGGGAGTGGTGAGTACACACAGAGACACAGGCCCAGAGGCACCTCCACAGGCCTGAAAATAGCAGTAAGGCTGGGAGCTCCCCTGGCTCATGGAGCCACGTTACTTATGAAATCCAGTGCTGTAGACCCAGGTCACAGGTGAAATGAGGAACACGTCCCCTGCATCCACTTAGAACTCCCATATATCTGAAGCTGCCAGTGGTTCACAAAGTCTTTCTTCAAAGTCAGCTTTCAATAATAATTTGGAAAATATGCTCAGAGAAGTTTGTGTGTGAAGAAATGGTGTTCCCGCAAGAAAAAATTCATGTGACGGATGATGAAATGAGTCCCACGCAGTAAGTAAGTATCAGATTATTTATTTGCGGTGCATGAGTAACTAAAGCACTACAAATGTGTTCTGCTAACTGATATTAAAATATGGAATCAGACAGCTTACATATGGCAAATATATTTTTTGCACAACATAAATGAAAAAATGTATCATTGCAGTATATACTTCATAAAAAATGTAAGCCATAAAATACCTCCTGTCAAATATGTGTTGTGGGGCCCCTTAACGTAATAATGAATGATGCTTTTTATGTACACTAGTCTCTCCGATGCGGCATAAATGAAATACGAGAATTCAAAGATTCACTTACACAGCAGGCCACCGATGCCCATCCGAGTGCTACGGACTTTCTCAGCTTATTACAGCATGCTGGCTGCTCTAACACAGTCAGTGTATATTTACATACATTCATTTATACGACACTTATACCGCTTCTTAGGGAGGGTGGTGGATGTGACTCGTTTGGGTCAAGGGAGCACTGAGGTAATTCTCACATATAAAGACTAATTTAGGTGGGATTAGGACAGGCCACAGCTGACCCATGTTTTCCGGCAGTTTTTAGGGCCCAGGTCTGTCATACAGCAGTGCCAAAATCCAATTTGATTAATCTAAAACAGCATGTAAAACACTGCCAAAGCTCCCTTAGATGATGATTGCAAAAATGAGTAAACACAATATGAAATCCCTAAAGTGAAAGCATCTGGGCGAAACCAGATCCAGGAACATGAGAGCTCACCTTTCAGGCACTCTGCTTTCAACCTGCCAGGCCTGAGTCACTCTTAACGCGGTAATCTGCCTGATTCGCTGTCTTACCTCCCTGCATTTACGTGTAATGTGTAGTTGCGATTTGTAGCTATTTTTGCCTATAGGACAGCTTTCGTGTCTCTCTCCATTGCCACAATTTCTCGGTCAGGCGCTATACTAGAATGCCAGAAGAGTCCACTGGTGTTACTGGAGCATCTTCTTCAGGACGTTGCCCTAAGAGCCTGCTTCAGCATGGCAAACCTGTGGACAGACTGGCAGCCGATTGAGAAGGCAGGCTTGGGACTGTGGCCCGGAGATGAGGGAAGCTCATGGGCCGGTGCTGCGGGGATGGGGGACAATGGGTGCCGGACCCCCATCCTGCCGCAGCGTGCCTTCAAGCCGCTACTGCCAGCCCGCCGGACCCCTGTCCTGGCGCAGCACGCCCTCTAGCCACCCCGGCCAGCCCACCGGACCCCTGTCCTGCCCCAGCGCACCCTCGAGCCGCCCCTGCCAGCATGCCGGACCCCCTTCCTGCCGCAGCGCACCCTTGAGCCACCCCCCTGCCAGCCTGCTGGACCCCAGTCCTGCTACAGTGCACCCCTCGTAATGCCTCAGTCTGCCAAAGATTACAATAATTCGATTTGTTTCGAATTTTAATACTTTTATAGAAATAAATTACATAATGAGTTCATCTGCCTGTTGTTTCCGTTATCTGCTTATCTGCCTATCTGCCTGCTTCCTGTCCCATGCCCCCCCCTTGTCCCCCTCCCCTGCCTCAAATGCAAAATTGATCCGCTGGTGTGCAAATCCATCCATCCATACTTTTTCTGAAACCACTAATCCTGTTCTGGGTCCGGAGCCTATCCCGGAAGCTATGGACAGTGTGCGGGTTTGCATAGATCACATTTGGGGACCAAAATGTCCCCAAAGTGTGATAAAACCTGAAATTTCCTAACTTTACAGTCTTTAAGGTCCCCATTTGGGTAAGCTCAATTTTATAAAAATCAAATGCGAATGCAATCAAAAAAGTGAAAATGCCAAAAGTCTGGCATTTTTGGTTGGTTACTTATAGTTAAGGTTAGGGTTGGGTAGGGGTTAAGGGTGTCGTAATTGGGATGGACGGTCCCCATTTAGATAGGTACGTGGGTCTGTGTGTGTGTGCATGTGTGGGTTATGTGTATAATACATTGTGGGGACTGAATGTCCAGTCCTTACAAAGAGAAACTTAGCTTTATAAAATTCTGTGACTGTCATAAAAAACAAGCCAGAAATCTTGTTTTTTGTTTGGCTACTTATGGTTAATGTTAGTGTTGGGTAGGGGTTAAGGTTATTATAGCTGGGATTAGGGTACTGTCATTCCCTCGAATTGAAACAAATGGGTTGTCCCCACAGAGATATGAATACAAAGGTGTACAGTATATGGTTACACACACACACAGAATGGGCAAGAAGATAATCTAAAATACACTATAGCAAAGGAAGCAGAAGAAAATGTTTTTTTATTCTTTTGAGTAAAAAAATGAAGGAGAGAGTTTAAAGTAACAGGGATCCATTATTCCCAGCTTATGGTTAATGGTGACCATAACCTTAGAGACAGCACCCCAGTGCTGGTTGACAGTATGTACCAGAGGTGTAATGGTGTGCCACATACCCACCTAAAATTGTAGGAAATGTATCAGCCAGAAGAGAAGTGCTTATAGGCATTGTACGGTGTCACAGTACAGCCACTTCCCAGGATACTACTGCACCAGCAAAGGCTAAAGAAACTTCATTCTAGTATGTGGAAGAGTTCTGGTGTGCAAATGAGTATTTGGGTTATCGCATGAGTAATGAAGAGTTGTTTAAGATGGCAGTAACATGAACATATGTGATTTTTGTTTGACCATTATATCAGAGTTTCTAGCATCCTAGCATTGTGTCCCATTCAGTGCAGTCTGACCAAAGCCAGACCATACTGGTAGATCAATGGACACAACATGTTGTCTACTACAGCTAGGGAATGAAATGTACTCATTATTATTGTCCTTTCTAACAACATTTGTGTTCATATAATTTGTGTTGTGCCAGCCTACAACTAAATTATACTGTCATTCACTTGAATAGAGACCATTAATTGAGTGCAGTTGGAAGCTTAACCAGACGGCAAGCCCATTAGTTCTTCCTGATTCGAGAAGATACGTTCAATTACGTATATTAAATTTACACCCCAATATTTATCATTTGAAAGATAACATGGATCCAGGAACTGGTACCAAAGGCAGATTTAGTGACTCTATGAAGGATGGAACTCAGCTGAAAAAGACTGCAGTAAAGAGACATTGCCCATGCTTTTACCAATATCAAGTCTATTCTGGGTTTCTTAAGGGCTTTTTGTATACGTACTAAAGCCGTTAAATGGTTTGAATGTAAATATTTAGATTTTGAGATTGCAGTTGTAAATGATCTCTGGTTTAACTTGCTTCTCTCTTTCCATCTCCACAGGTAAGAGCTAGGATGGTGGGGGGGGAGGTGAACGGGCACAGCTACCTGGTGGCATGCTGGCAGCCCATCCTAATCTTGATGCTTGGCACTGTGCTGTCAGGCTCCACCACTGGCTGCCCATCACGCTGTGAGTGCAGCGCCCAGGAGCGCTCAGTGGTGTGCCACCGCAAGAAGTTGACAGCCATCCCAGACGGCATCCCCACTGAGACACGGCTGCTTGACCTGAGCAAGAATCGCCTCAAGGTCATCAATCCGGAGGAGTTTGCTGGCTACCCACACCTGGAGGATCTGGAACTCAATGAGAACAACCTCTCAAGCATTGAGCCAGGAGCTTTTAGCAACCTCTATGGCTTACGGACGTTGGGGCTACGCAACAACAATCTGAAGCTCATTCAACTAGGTGTTTTCATGGGCCTCAACAACCTCACCAAACTGGACATCAGTGAGAACAAAATTGTCATCTTACTGGATTACATGTTCCAAGACCTATATAATTTAAAATCTCTGGAAGTGGGTGACAATGACCTTGTTTTTATTTCCAACAGAGCATTTCATGGTCTTAGCAGCTTGGAGCATCTCACACTAGACAAATGCAACCTGACCTCCATACCCACAGAGGCATTTGCTCAGCTGCACAATCTCATCACACTCAAGATTAGGTACCTCAACATTAATATAATCAGGGATTACTCCTTCAAGCGGCTCTACCGGCTAAAAATTCTTGAGATCGATAACTGGCCATACCTGGATACTATGACTTCCAACTGCCTCTATGGACTCAACCTCACCTCCTTGACTATTACTAACTGTAACTTGACTGTTGTTCCTTATTTGGCTATACGGCATCTTGTGTACTTACACTTCCTGAATCTGTCTTTTAACCCCATTCATAGCATCGAAGGGAATAAGCTGAACGATCTGCTCCGCATCAAGGAGTTTCATCTGGTTGGTGGAAGGCTAGTGGCTATAGAGCCCTACTCCTTCCGAGGACTGAACTACTTACGAATTCTCAACGTCTCGAGCAACTCCCTGTCGACCCTGGAGGAGTCTGCTTTCCACTCTGTGGGTAACTTGGAGACCCTGGCTCTGCATGACAACCCCCTGGCCTGTGATTGTCGCTTGCTCTGGGTCTTCCGGCGTCGCTGGAGGCTCAATTTTAATCGGCAACAGCCCACTTGCTCATCCCCCGATACTGTGCGAGGGAAAGAGTTCAAAGACTTCCCCGACGTTCTACCGCCAAATTACTTCACCTGCACCAAGTCAAAGATTCTGGACCACACCGCCCAGCAGAAGTTTGTCGATGAAGGAACGACCATCCACTTTGCGTGTCAGGCAGATGGTGATCCTGCCCCTGTGATCATGTGGCTGTCCCCTCGGAAGCAATTGGTTACCACCAAAACAAGCGGGAGGAGGTCTGTGCTTCCTGACGGCAGCTTGGAGGTGAGATACGCGCAGATCCAAGATAATGGCACATACACATGCATCGCCAGCAACGCTGGGGGCAATGACTCTGCTCTTGCCCACCTTTTTGTGCGCAGTTACTCGCCAGGATGGCCACATCAACCCAACAAAACATTTGCCTTCATCTCCAACCAGCCCAACGACATGAATGGCAATGGGACGAAGGCCACTGTCCCTTTCCCCTTTGACATGAAGACCTTGATTATTGCCACCACCATGGGCTTTATTTCCTTCCTTGGCGTCGTGCTGTTTTGTCTCGTGCTCCTTTTCCTCTGGAGTAGGGGCAAAGGCAACACGAAGCCAAACATAGAGATTGAGTTTGTGCCCCGCCGGTCGGACGCTGACACAAGCAGCAGCGTAGACGCCCCTCGTAGGATCAACATGAAAATGATCTGAGTGGATCCCCAGATTTAAATCTGCCAAATTTCATGCACATTTAGTCATTAATGACTATTTTCATGGCAGTTCACATTGTTGTAATGCATTAAGTTTCCTTCCTTGAACTTGGGGTTGATGAGAATATAAATTATCAAATAAAATCGAACCATATGATACTATAGCACTTTTTGCTCATTCAAATCACTTTTCACTTTCAGATTTCACTTTTAGAGTCTGCATATTTTATTTGTCAATGGCGACTGTTTATTTAAATAATAAAGTGGGCTAAGTTGATGGTAATGTAATATGATGCCAGTGCACCTGCTTTCAGGTAATGATTTTTAATTACTGAATAGAGAGATTATTGTATATTTTTAATTTTGTCCTAAAAATGCCACGAATATTTGTATCTGTGGCACAAAGACGAAGGCCTCTGATGGACTTTCAGTTCAGTGGGCATATGTGCGTGTACAAGTCCGTTTGTTGTTTGAATAAGCCTAATAACTATACCGTTACATAGATACTGAAACTATTAAAAATTGATAGCAGACACCCAAGAGCTGTCTGTAGAGAGAGACAGACAGCGATATATGTAAAACACATATCTGCATTCAAGAGTTGGTGTTACATGACTGTATAGTAATTGTGTATGCTAAAATACTGTATATAGATTGGATACAAATGAGTGTATGTGCAATGTCCAGTTATTGCATTTCATAATGATTCCTCACCGGGACAACGTGAATATCGTTAAGAACCCCACAAAAATGCATAATGTTGACTGACTGTAAAGGGTGTAGGCTACACATTACATATTCCACATTTTCCATCCTACAGAAGCCATTGTGGTCTTAATATATGATGTCTACAGT
>JAODKL010000009.1:298826-320112 GCA_026780765.1 Petrocephalus schoutedeni | reverse complement strand
TCAGCCCACCAGCTGGCACCGTCCACTTCACACCCCCCCCATCAGCCCCCCGCCGCCACCCCCCTTCATTGTCCAGTATGCAGTAGCTCGCCAGCACTGTGACCTGTGCACGGTGATTCCTTTAAGAAATATTAGTTCAGGTGCAGGTGATTTTTAAAAGATATATGTGACCTTGTGAAGTTGGTTGTCTGGATAGAAATGTGAAGATTGCAGAAACTTGAGGAAAGGAAAACGAAGTTTGAATAAATGCAAACTGCGATTAAGAAAGCCCTTCAGATACGAGCGACAGCCTGGGATCTATCCTCATAGATACACAAAACCCTGCAAAGGATGGTGAAGACACGCTCACAGCGTTACCGCCAGCAGTCATGATGCACAGGCTGCCCAGTTCCGCTGCACAGTCACGTTTCTGCCTCCTCCCTTCAAGCAGACAACAGAGGACAATCAGCACTCAGACCACATGAGATTCAGGGACAGTTGTTCTCTTTGTGTTGAGGCCCAAATGCTAAACGCACACTGCTGAATCTCTAACTTTTTATTTTAATGATCCTGTCTCATAAGCATCTCATATTTAAGGGTTAATGCACAACATTTTGCTTATGAACAACCCAAGCCACGGTCTTTAATTAAAAAAATA
This sequence comes from Petrocephalus schoutedeni, assembly GCA_026780765.1. Taxonomy (NCBI): domain Eukaryota; kingdom Metazoa; phylum Chordata; class Actinopteri; order Osteoglossiformes; family Mormyridae; genus Petrocephalus; species Petrocephalus schoutedeni. The sequence continues at coordinate 319,475 of JAODKL010000009.1, read as the reverse complement.
ATCCATTGCTAAGACGCAAGCAAGTCTTCTTTGCTGCTGAGCCCAAAGACTAGTCTTTATGTATAAACTCTTAAGCCAAATGTATAATAACCATGGTAAAAGGGGGTTAATCCAGCACATTATATGTTTTTAATTGCATGGCTGCAGAGAGAAAGAGATGTAAATATATGTATATAATCATTGCTTTATTAATTTAGCTTTATGTACTTACTGGTATTCAGTTGCATTGTGGGTAAAACCCGACTTAATTAGCATTTGCCGATTACTAAACCTGGACTTATTAAACCTCATTTAGGCAGGTTACACAGGACTGTAAAGTATGACTGGGCTACAAGTGCATTACATCAGTAAATCATTTGGATATTTAATCACTGACCTCTGGTGCTAGTTCTCAGCCTGAAACAATTTTGCTGTGAAAGTGATCTGCAGCAATTTCTTTGCTTGTATAGTTTCCGTTAAGTAACATTAGTTAGAATTAAACATTATGATTGCACATTGATTTCCTCCTGAAACCCTTCAGATTTGAGAATTCAGGAGTGGTGTGGTATAAATATGTGCATCCTACCTGTTTGTTTGTCTGTGGGGGTGACAGAGTGTTCAGCAGAGTTGCTTCACTCCTCTGGGACCAGGTTTCAAGTCTCAGCCTGCGGCTCTGTGTGTGGAGTTTGCATGCTCTCCCCATGTCCATGTTTCCTCTGGGTGCTCCGGTTTCCCCCTGTGTTCCTCAAACATGCTGAGCTGAACTGGAGTTACTGCATTAACCACAGCTGTGACTGGTGTGTGCCCTGTGATGGGTTGGCACCCCACCCTGGGTTGTTGCCCTTGTGCCTACAGCTTCTGGAGATGGCCTGTAGACCCTCTGCAAGCCTGAATAGGACAAGCAGGTACAGAAGATGGATGGGAGAATGTTTGCTTCTGGTAGTGTTATTAATTATTGGTTGCTTATCATCTTATTGTATGTGTTTGTATGTCTCATCGAAAGTAAAATGGGACAGACAGGAACCCAATTTCCCTGCAAGGATGAATAAGTTTAACATAAAAAATATTGACACAGCAGTCTGGGAAGCAAACTATTTTATTGTAATATATATAATGACAAATTATTGTAGAATTTAAAAGAGATTAGCATGTACATGGTATCTACATTGAAAATACAGTATTGAAGATGTCATCTGCGAGTCCATCTGTTATAATGTCAGTATAGTTCAAACGAAATAACCTTGTATCAAATTAGAATTCAGTTGTGTGCCACCAACATCTGTTCATTGAATATTTAGCTTCAGATCTGTAAATGTGATTGTGGCAAAAATATTGATACACTGAAACCTTGCTCTTCTCTTGGCCTTCCAGTCTCTGCTTGCCTGCTATATGTACAAGATGATTTGCCATATCTGGAAAATGATTCTGCCCCTGACTTGTGGAAGCATGTTTACTGAAACAGAGGGGAAGTACCATAAAGCTTAACTCTAGCCACATTTCATGAACACAGACTAATATCTCCAGGCACAGATTTTATACACAGGCAATGTCTCTGTGCTCTGATGTCGCCATCTTCCACGTGAATGAAATGCTGTGGTCATCGTGCTGGTGACCAATCAAGCCAATGAGCATGTGAAATCAAGGGTTGCAAGGGTGAAGAAAGGGTTAAAGACTCCTCCCAGTGGGCGACTGCTTAGGTCGGTTGGGGCTGAGTGTAGGACTCTCACATTCGGTGCATCAGATAGGTGAGGGATCTGAAAACACTCGACAGGAACCCGGAGGTGTAACGGGAGAGAGGGCCGCACTTCTACACTATGAATCTGCTGGAATTTCTCATCTTCTCAAAATGCAGTTTTGACTGAGGCACTGTTTCCACACAGAAGCTTTAATGGGGAGTTGTGTAAGCCATTACAGCGGGTAAGCTCACAGACTTTGGCCTGGCCCACCCTTCCTGGCTGGAGTCTGTCATGTTTGCATAGTGGGGAGGCGTCTCTACAGTGCACTTTCTATGTCAGGCATGTTGACACGGCTTTGAGCAAGTTAAATCTTGACATAGAAATGTTATTTGTTGTGCGGGTATATGGTATGGCTGGATGGTACATTTCATCATGATTTTCGGGCTTTTTGTTATTTTCCTATTGATCCTATAGTTTATGTTCAAAATAATAATTAGCAACAGCAAAAAAAAGTCTACTTGTCTCTAGTTTTGCAATGCAAAAACCTTCTGCAAAGTATGTGTGCATTAGAAAACTGAGTTGAGGTTTAGAGGTGTGTTTTTATCTCCCTCATATAAATCAAGATGCATAATCAAAATACAAGAGTTTTACAAAAAAATCTGGCAAGCCTGTGATTCAATAGTGGTAGGTTAACTGCTGCTATAAGGGTTGTAGTATAACATCAGATGGTAACGCTTAGTTATATACAGGTAACATACTTCCAAACATCATTATAAAAGCAGTGATTTTCCATAATTCAGTCAGGCAATTTGCCACCAGCTCAATAAAGCATTTTAATGTTATTAATGTTGCTGAAGGGTTTACACAAACGTGCACAAAGGACAATCTGTTAGCCTTCATCTGCTTTTAAAAACACAGTGTGGTGCTTAATGTCTCCTGAAAAACAGGACAATTACCTTAGGGATGCTGCATCATGAAGCAAACTCTGATGGGTCATTTACCAGCTGCAGCACTTAAAAAAAAACCTTATTGCTTATTACTTGCAAAGAAAGACACTGATCAGTCAAATAATCAATAAAAGAACTGCACTCAGCACATTTGTCTAAGGAGAGTTTGTGACATTCTAGTCAATGCTGTCTGATGGAATGTTTATGAAGTATTAATGACAAGTACTGCAGAAAAATATAGATGTCTTATAGATGTGAACCTCATGGCAACACAATTTTGTTTGACCTAATGAGTTGTAGTATGTGATGTTGTATATGTGATTTTGCTGATGCACTGGCATATTCACAACAACATGAAACTTTTCAAATCTTGTTTATAATGTTAATTACCACCAGAATGTCGAAACCAAGCTGCATGCTTCACTTCCTTTCTTTTTGTACAATTACCTCATTCACACATGCAGCCAGGTGAAGAAGGAGGGGGATTTGAAGGAGACAGTACAAGCTCCTTTGGAAAACATAAAACAACCCCTGGGGGAGGAGCCTGCCAGCAATTCTGGCAATCAGCTATCAGTCATCAACAAAAACCTGGGAGTGTCCAATGTGGCAGCCAATCAGTACCAGTCACCTGCATCCAACGCCGGCAGCCCCACCTACACCAACCTAGGTAAGAGCATAAATATGGAAACATAGATACCGTGTTTGCGATTTGAGGGTGCCCCTGCAGGTCTGCTATATCGGTGCAGTCAAGACCCGCTGGTAAACAAATGCAATGTGTTTTGAGAGATGCAGTCTTCTCTACAAAATAGACTCTAACTTGCTTAATTCTGAACTGATTTGATAAAATTTGGTTTCTTATAAACATTTATATGTTATATGTAGCATGTTATATGATATTATACATACAATACTATAATATAATAAAATTGCAAGGAGCAATAATTGGGCCAAGCAAACAACCAGGGCATAATTGCCATGGAAGCAACATCATGTCATTTTGTCAAGGGTGTGGTCTTATGCACTTAGCAAGTTTCATGTAATTTCACCAAAGATAGGCCAAGATATGAGCCCCCTTCATGCTTGGCATCTTTACTGCTGCATTTTAAAGGTTGTAATAGACGAATGTCTGATTACTTAAAAAACTGTCTGATAATTTTCATGTGGCTTTGTCTGAAGATCATCTGTGCAAAATGTTATGATGATTTGACTGGGTTTGCTGCCGCAGAAAACTATAAGGCATTTTATTGATTCCAAAATGGTGGCCACATACTGTAAGTGGTCAACTTGATAGGTCCCTCAGATCTCTTAAGATATCACTATCATTGTCTGAATGCAGGGAAGGAGTGATGATCCATATGCAGCCTTTAGTGCACCAAAGGAGACTTTATTGCAGAATTGATACATACCCGCAAACCAAAGGGCAGCAAAGGGTCAAAGCAAGAGGCAGGACAGATAAATCAGGAGGGACAAGAGCTGGCTGAGACACAGTGAGAGTTTTGGTAATACTGTGACACAGAACATTAACAATAGCGACCCATGATTGGGAATGAACACACAGCACTAACAGTAATAAACAGGTTAACAGGGCACTGGCAGGCAAATACTGTATATACACAGGTAATGAGCCTGTCGAATGGGAAACAGGTGTGCGTAATTGAGACATTAGGCTGGGAATCATTAGCAGCATACGAGATGGCCAGTGACATCTGCTGGCAAAATGAGGACATGACCGAACTGACAGAAATAGATCCTGATAATCACCAGACAACAACCACTTTTATAAGGCAAAAACATCAAAATGTTTTATGAAAAATGTGTTTTTGCTCATTGCAGCATCTCCCAGTGGTCAAATAATGCAAAATTTCTTGCACATAAACCAAGTTTGGTGTCAAAATATCAATGCATTCCTGAAATATGGCCACCAAATTTAGTGGCGGTACAATCAACGCCGTAGGACTAGTTCACAAATATAGGTTTTTTGAAAATTTCGAAATAGCAGAAAATCCAATATGGTAGACATACGGTATTGTATCAATATATTATAGGCAAGGCAAGGCAAGTTTATTTATATAGCACATTTCATACACAAAGGCAATTCAAAGTTCTTAACATAAAAGGAAGTAGAATAATCATAAAAACAATAATAAACACGAAAAAGAAAGCAGAACAATCATAAAAACAATGATCACAATAAAATAAAATAAAAAATGTAAAATGTAAAAAGTGATTGATATAACTTATTTTAAATCAATTTTTAAATCATTTTAAAATTAAAATGATTTAAAAATTGATTTAAAATAAGTTCAAAACAGCTAAAAACAGAATGCAATCAGTTCGGACGTAGCACAGTGCTCATTCAGTAAATGCACACAATAGTAAATGGTATTATGCATACAATAATGCAAAAATAATATTATAATAATTATATTATATAATAATTATAACAATTATATAATGATTATGCAAATTTAATAGTATTATATATTGAATATAATATTACATAGTAATGAAATACTATATACAAGTTCAATATGGATATTTATTGAAATTAAATTCAGTTACAACTTTCTCTGGGACACGCAGGCTCCGATCTACGGAGACTGTTAAACAAGACTGTTTTTGCCCGATCCCCTGGGTGGCTAAGCCTAACATCCAGACTCCCCTTTTGCTGTTAGTTTAATGTTTAAGTTATTTCATGTTTTCACATTTTCTTGGTGTATCATGTATTTCACTTACGGTTCCTTGTTTTTGTTCCGTATTTGTAGTATGTTCAGTTTTCCAAGTTTAAGTTTCCCTTGAACCTTCTGTATCTGTTGTATCCGCTTGTTGTAATAGCCCACACCTGCCCCTTGTTATGTGTATATGTCATTGTAGTTTTAGTTTTGTATGTTGTAGCTTTCTTTGCTCTATGTTTGCTAATAGTCTACTATTCCTATTTCTGTATTACCCCACGCCTTAGTCATTTACCTGTTTTGTTTTGACCCCACATGGTCCCTTGTTTTTGTGTTTTTGAGTTTAATAAAGTCTTTTTGCTTGTTGAAGTCATTATGTGGACCATCTCATCCCTTCCTGCATCATGCCCTGCTGTAACAGTATAGTATTGTATGTATAATTTCATATAATGCAATGATACAATGCTACATTTTTAAAGCAAACTAAATTTGATGAAAATCCGTTCAGAATTAAACAAGTTTCTACAAGTTAGTTTGTAGAAATCGCTACATCTATCAATGCACATGGTATTTGTTTTCTCACGGATCTTGATTGTTCTAATATGGCAGACCCGCAGACGCATAGCAGTAACATAAAACAGCGGCTAGTGAGGTACCTGCATTTTCATATCATCAGGTAAGAGCTCTATCCATCTCAACTCTAACGTAACCACTAATACTTCAGGGGTGTGGATATCACAAGTCCCTTATCATGCTGTTCTTTCTGAAGGGCCCATGAAATGAGTGATGAAGGTTATCTTGTTTTTGAAGCAAACACAGAAACCACTTGGTAGAATAATTGTATTGTTTTGCTTAAAGATAAGAATGATTAATATCTTAGTATTGTAAGCCTTGTGTATTTGAACTGAAGAGTGTATTCACTCTGAGCGTTTGTAATGGCATCCCATTCTGGGTGCTCCCCCCCACGTACCCTGTTCGACCTGGGATAGCTTCCAGACTCACCTTGACCCTGTACTGGACTGTGGCTATGGAAAATGGATTGATCCTTGAATATATTGAATAATATTTATATTGTATTTCCCCTTTAACAGTGGTGTGCTTTGAGGAGTTGCTTTCCCATATTGTGAGCTATCCTTCTGCTGCTGCTGTTTTGTAGGGCTTTTCAGGATCAACATGACTCCAGCAAAGAAGCCCCGAAACCCCAATATTTCAGAGAGGATCTTAGATCCTGTTGACACAACGAGTTCAGACAAGAGCTCCAGTTTTGCACCACTGCTCCTCCCCAAGAAGACCTCAGCTATCACTATGACAGGCCCCTCAGAGAAGGATCAAGGTTCACTGAAACTGCCCAATCCTACAAGCCAACAAGGTGAAGCCAACTTGAGTGTTGCGAACCCTCTGTACTCCACCTGGGATCCAAGTAGCCATGACTCCTTTGAGTCTCAGCCACTGGAGCAAGAATACCAGGATACCTTCGAACTGTCAAACCTGATGAAGGGGCGGCCAGCTAACAGCCTGTCCTGCCTGATCTCGTCTGCCACCCCCGCCATTGAGGGGAACAGGAGGGGCGCCCGCAGCACAGAGTCCCTGCTGACCTCGGGCCGGCAAGCGACGAGGGGGTCCATGGCCAAGCCCCAAACACAGCCACTTTTCAAGGGCATGGAGAACTGGGAGGAGATGGGCTCCCGGATTCGCCGGCTGCACAGGGACATGCTGTGCAAACTGGCCGGCAGATGTGAGGAGCACTTCGCCGGCAGGCGTGGCGAGCGCCTGCATTTTGGCACAGACAGCTGGTCTGACTTCAGGCTCACCGACAGCAAGCCCTGTTGCGAGGCCACAGACACCTTCTACTACACCGCTGCATACGCCAAGGAGCCACAAGTCACCTACGCCATCAAGGTCTGTCTGAATGACGTCCAACTAATCAGCCACTGTTACTCTGCATACCCAATGAAATCCAATGAAATGGTTTCCTTCTATGTCAAATGAATTTTAATAAGCATAACCCTATGGCAAGCATATATTATGCTTAAACATAGCTGCTTTTTACATTTTAACCATTTATTTGACCAAATCTTTGCAATTTGTCATGATCTGGCATTCCAGTCCTGGTGTCTCCAGCCCTGATCCCTGGGCTTCCCAGAAGAAACTCCAGACTTACCACTAATGTGCATTTAGACACTAGGAATTTTAGTTTTAGGAATAGACCATCATTCCACAATTTACATACATTTAACTCAGCAGTTATATTAATTAATTTGCTTTATGCAAGTGCCGTACACAGTCCAGTTATATGCTATCACCATAAAGGGATAGATATTTTGGTAAAGAACTACAATCCTAAGGCATGGCTTCTGAACTTCAGGTCTAAGTGCATCGCCTCTAAGCTCCCCACTGTGCTGCACTAAGCCTGGCGTTAGCAGCTCAGGTCGTAACAGCTCCGCTCTCTGTGTTTCTAGGTGTGCAGGACCATAGGGAAAGATGGCCAGAAGCAGCTCCTCCACAGCGTGGCTGTCAGGCAGGGCATGGCTCCACACTTCAACATCCAGCAGGACTGTGGTCACTTCCTGGCCAATCTGCCCCCTCGCCTGATACCTGGGCAGAAGGAAGAAGGTAAGGATGGAGGTGGGAGCTGCTCCGGGTGAGGCAGGGGAGATGAAGGAGGAGATGGAGATCCTAACCCATCTTTGTTGTGCCAGGTTGGAACAGGCAAACCCAAGGACAGCCGCAAGACAGCAGGACAACGGGCAGCCTTCGCAGTGGAATGGTGGTCATCACCCCCGAGGTCCCCTTCCAAACAGTGGCAGACTTTGTGCGGGAGGGGACGGGTCGACACGGCCAGAACCCAGAGCTGTATGAACGCCAGGTATGCTTGCTACTGCTCCAGATGTGCCAGGGTCTGGAGCATGCTAAGATGCACCATGTCACCCACTGCAACCTGAAGCTGGAGAACTTGCTGCTGGTTCCATGTCAGCCCCAGGGCCAGGGCGGAGCGGGTCCAGGAGGTGGAGACGAAGCGCCAGCCTCCGCCTCTGTCTCAGCCTGCCCAGCCCGACTCCTTATTAGCAACTTCACTCAGGCCAAGGTGACAAGCCAGGTGGTGCATCCCAACATGACGGGGGACAGGTCTCGCTTCGCCCCGGAGATCCTCGCAGGCACCCAGTACAGGAAATGTGACGAGTTTCAGGCAGGGATCCTGATCTACGAGATGCTGCACCTACCCAACCCCTTTGAGAAGGCCCTCGAGCTCAAAGAGGAAGAGTACAGCGCAGCTGACCTGCCCCCACTCCCCACCCGCTCGCTCTACTCAAAAGGCTTGCAGCCGCTGGCCCTCATGCTCCTCCGCGCAAATCCCTCGGATCGCATGGAGATGTCCGAAGCCCGGGCGTACCTCCAGTGCCTGCTGTGGGGCCCTCGGGAGGATCTCTTCCAGGCACTGGCTGCCAACCCGGACCCAGGCAGCAAAGAGGCCATCATGCAGAGCTGGCTGGACCTAAAACATACGCTAATGATGATCAAGTTCGCAGAACGCTCCCTGGACACTGGTGGCAGGGTGAGCTTGGAGGACTGGCTGTGCTGTCAGTACCTGGCCTTTTCCACCACAGACTCACTGAGTCATGTGGTCAGGTTTGTCCAGAACGCACAGCGACAGCAGATGAAGCACCTGTGAGCTCATTACTTGCATCTGCCTTTAGGTCCGTAGTCCTCATCGCCTGTGCAGTACCGGGCAGAACACATCAAAGATTCATGTGGTGGCGGTTGAGAGTCTCCTTCCACCCTTTAGATGTTTGGCTGCTCTCTGATTTTGCACGCTGCTTTTTTTCCCGTCACAGCTTTTGATGTCACTTTTTTAAAAGACTACTTCTGTAGTGTGTCTGTAATAGACAAGGCCTCATAGATATGGTGTTAGACATTATTCAGTACTAGGAAACATTTAGCTGTTATTTTCTGCAAAATATGTTTGTGATAAATTGGAAGTGAGGAGCTGCATGAAATCCATGAGTTAATTTATTGATATTTCAGTGATTTCAATATATTTAAATTTGGCAGCGCTGTGAGAACAGAGACTGATGCTGTGTTTCTGTGTGATTTCCAAAGAATTGTCACTCCTACATAATCCTCAGTAATTTGAGTATATTTCTAGGCAGGCTGACTTTGATACTGTATATGGGTAAATTGCCAAATAACCAGCTGAATAAACAAGTTTAAGTATTTTTAATGGCACTTCTTTCCATCTCAGTACCTAACATGTATGCCATCATTAATGGAGCCACCCCACCCCTACCATTCCCCTTGTGGAAAAACCGTTGAAACTGAAGGTCCTTAACAGTATAGAGGACACATACATTTCAGAGGACTCCTACATGACAGAGGAGTCCTGCAGAACAGTGGACTGCTGCAGGACAGAGGACTCCGACAGGACAGAGGACTCCTACACGACTGAGGACTGCTACACAACAGAGCACTGCTGCAGGACAGAGGACTGCTGCAGGACAGACGTCTCCGGCAGGACAGAGGACTCCTACATGACTGAGGACTCTTGCAGGACAGAGGACTGCTGCAGGACAGACGTCTTCGGCAGGACAGAGGACTCCTACATGGCTGAGGACTCTCGCGGGACAGAGGACTGCTGCAGGACAGATGACTCTGGCAGGACAGAGGACTCCTACATGGCTGAGGACTCTTGCAGGACAGAGGACTGCTGCAGGACAAATGACTCTGGCAGGACAGAGGACTCCTACATGGCTGAGGACTCTTGCAGGACAGAGGACTGCTACAGGACAGACGACTCCGGCAGGACAAAGGACTCCTACATGGCTGAGGACTCTTGCAGGACAGAGGACTGCTGCAGGACAGACGACTCCGGCAGGACAGAGGACTTCTACATGACTGAGGACTCTTGCAGGACAGAGGACTGCTACACGACAGAGGACTGCTGCAGGATAAAGGACTCCTACATGACAGAGGACTTCAGCATGACAGTGGACTACTGCAGCACAGATGACTCCAACACAACAGAGAACTGCTGCAGGATAGAGGACTCCTGCAGGACAGAGGACTCCTGCAGGACATGCTCCACTGGCTCCTCAGGTGTTGGGAAAACCTCTTTGACTTTCAAGCTAAATGTCCAATCATTAGCTTCCTCAGCTGATCGGCACAAATAATTCCACTCTAGGGAACCTGGGAAGCAATTCTGAGCTAAGATAAAAAATGTATCAGACATCTGCTGCAAGCACTACCTAAGATAAACTACCTCCTCTAGGACCTCTGCAGGGGAAAAAAGGTATTGAGAAAACATTGACTTTATCTCTCTTTAGCACACTCTATCCACCGGGAGATTGATGGATATATGTAGGAGAGCTGTTGCCTGCTGTAAAATGTTATGAATTGTGTAAAATTCAGTCAGGTTCATATACTGTGTAGATCCCCCTTTTCACCACTGGGGGGGCCTGCCTCACTAACAGTGGAACATTTCCAGATGGGAGCGATGCCAACCCAGGCCAAGGTGAGTAAGTGATGATGGACGCCACAGAAAACTTTACTCCACAAAAAATGTGGAGTAAAGTTTTATTGTAAAATACATATCTGGAAATAAATGACACCTAAAATTGTAGAATTACAATCGTTACTTTTATCCCTTTAATATTTAGCTAGCCAACAATTTTTAATTACAGAGTTTATGCAACAGAAGAGCAACATTAAATTTCATCAGTCCATCATACTACAAAAACTTGTGGTTGTATGAGCCCTTCTGGGGTGAAAAATACTCGCATCTAGGCTTGTACGTCTATCTGCCGCTTGTACCTTAGCTCTGGCAGCCGTGACAGCCCCTGCCCAGCAAGGACACTGCATTATCTCCCATCTGTCCCTCCTCCGTGACAACGAAAGCCAGTGGTCTTGTGGGACATGCCTTGAGGAGAACTGGGAGCAGTGCGGAGAGGATGACTGCGGAGAGGATCTGGCAGTAACATGGATAATCTGACTGCATGCCGAGAACCTGCAGCAAGTGACTGCAAAGCCAGTGGCACTGCCATCATCAGCATGAGGCATGCCAGTGAGGCGCCCAGGGACGTCCCGGTCTGCTATCTGGGCAGCCTTCTCCACATGAACTGCTGCAGTGTGGGATTTCTGCCACTAATCTGCTGGGTCAAGGTGGGTCAAGGAGTCCTGTCCGTCATCAAAGCTGCCCTACTGGGGACCGGCATTCCTTATGCGGCATAAGCTGTAATTTAAGTCAGTGGCCATGCATCAGATTTTGACCACTCCGGTAATTAATTTGCAAACATATCAGATTTCTGCTTTACAAGTCCTTGAAAATCACTGTAATGACAAACCGCAAAAAATAAGTAAGTGGGCATATACATAACTTAAGTTTTATATGAGTGAAGAGTATGATTCATCAGCTAAAGGGTCTAACATTCACTGGAGCAGAGATTTTTACAAAACTTTGTACTTTGTGTTCATAATGGTGCCATTTCATCCATCTATTCTGTAAAGAACAAGGCACGGTGTAGCCTGTAAAAGGAGGTGACGACCCACTTATGGCTTAGATTAAAAAGGGGGATTTATTGGGGAAACTGAACACGACTGCAAAACCATGAAATACCAAAACCACAATCTGTAAAGACAAAAACATGGGAAAAAAAAAATTAACAAACGAAATGAACCATGACCAAACACAACTAGGGAGCAGGACTTGGAACCCCAAGCAGAGCAATATTAGCACAGACAACAAATACAAAGATTGACCAAAGAACCAAACAAAGGCACTCACTTAAATATGCTGATAACTGGACCTAACGAAGATGGGCAGGTGTGGAACATAAGACAATCAACCAATCACAGAAAGAGCAGGACAATGAGCAACAGATGGAACAATTAACACAAGTGCAGGAAAACAGACAAGGCACAGGTGAAGTAACTAAAACTAAATGAACACAGAACCAAGGAACCCAGAAGACCTGAAACTGAGAAAACACAAGGAGATGCTACACTAAAAAAAGAAACAAAAAAACAAAGTATAACCTAAGCACAAGGAAGACCAGCCTAGAACAGGGAAACTCAAAAAGGAAAACAGAAATCACTAGGGAACAAAAACAGTAAATACAAAATAATGGATGAGACTGGCCTTAGCCAGTCTCAGCCCCATGACCATAGGCTTCGGGGATCTTAAGCCACATGGTCAACCTCTTAAGCTATGCAGCAGCCTAAGAAGCAAAGAAAACACACACGGGTTAAGGACAGAGAGGGGGAAATGCAGGATGACCAGCGGCACCTGCTGGCCAAAGGGGGAAGGACGCAAGAGGAGGGGTCAGAAGGCACTTACCCTGACACTCTTCATTTTCTGATTGCTAATCCTGGTTAGGATTGCAGGGTACTACTTTAGTCACATAAAAACTCAGGCTAGGCTACTAATTAAAAACAAATCAAATGTTTGGAAAGACTGAGGAACAGAATGGTTGTTTACACAAAAGAGCATTTGTATCTATTCACTGATGATTACAGAATCCTGTAGCTGCTGGTTTCTAAAAACATTGCATCAGGATAACATTCAAAGTAATATTCTGTTGGATCGCTTTATTTATGGCCTAGCTGGACACTGAAGACAGCTGCTAATCCACATGTTGAAGCCGGTTCTGTTAGTCATGTGCGGCTCAGCGAATCCCCATTGGGCTGCTTCCTTTCTGCTCCAGCATGGGACCACAGGGCTCTGGGGGACCTGAAGGCAGCCCAGGAGTGCTCAGAATGGGCCGAAGTGGGCCATATGCTAACATCTAGGCTGGGATTCAGTGCTCCTCCTTCTGCTGCTTGATCTGCTGGCGTTTGTGCTGGTCTGTTTCAATGGGATGACGGGATGCCTTTCCAGAGGACAGCTTCCACAGCCACATGAAGCTCAACGTGAGGGAGAAGCAGAGCCAGCCGTCACCTCACGACAGCAAGCTCAAAATCTATTCTCACCTGTCGCCTCGATAAGTCACTTCCTATTCTTTTTTTCTTCAGGTATTTTAATATATTCCAATGACGATATCAATGTATTTACCTACTCACCGTTGTGAGTAAAAATGCGTTGATGGAAAGCGTGAAATGCAATTGTGTTTATCATCCATCGCATTGCCATTATCACAGCTTTTTATCACTGGGTCACAATGCCATTGTACTTGTGTTATTTGTTATAGGAATTTCAGTAAAAATGGACACTGGACAATTAAATGCATTAAGGGCTGAGTATCCATGGCTATACTTTAACATTTAACTTTCTAAGTTTATATTGATTAAGAATTGATTTTGTTATAACAAAAGTTAAAGACGATTATGTGTAAAACACTACACTGGAGAATTCAGGGCTCACTCTTGAAGAGTAGGTACCCTTCTGGATTGCTGTAAACATCTCTTATTTTTGCCCTTATGAAGAGCTGCTGTCAACCTGCACAAGTGAGCGTGTACAGCCAGCCAAGTACATGTGGGGGGTGGGGGGGGGGGGGGGGGACCGACAGCCCGATAGCGTCAGGCTGTCTTTGGTAATAGGCAGGCCTGCTTCGTGCTGTGACCCTACAGAGTCTGTGAACCGGAGACTAGCTCCTCTTTAATATCCACTGGATGTGGCAGAGTCTGTAATTTTGTGAATTCCAGATGAGGACACCACGTCCTACCAAGTGCATCAAGGTAAGGAGAATGAGACCTGAGCAGCTTGCAGAGCAAAGGGTTCCTGCTGTCATGGAGAGACATGTCAGGGGAAGTGGATCGATGGCTTGCCCTTAGAACACATTCATTGTTTAGTTTAAGATCTACGTAAGTTAATAAATATTGAAATTTCAGCCTATAAAATTGTGAGAAATCATTCTGAGAAAACACTACTTCACTCAATAACCTGTGCATGTCTGCATGACCCAGGCATACATGAATGCACTATACACACACAAATGGTAAACAGTAATAAAGCCATTACAGGATGGCAGACAAAGACACACACACACAGACACACATTCCCAACCCCAAACATACACACATCCCCAGAGATATACATAGGACCCCCCACAAACACTCAAAAGCAAAAGTACTCTGGAATACTTTAGTGCACGACGTTGCTTCTTGGACGACTCGATCGGGTAAGTTCTCTCGATTCCAAAGGTATGTGATTTTTGTCTGTGCATTATACCTATCCAAAGTTACGAGCCTGAGATTAAAAGGTGTGAAAATCAATGCATTTTGCATTTGTTAGGTTCTAAGGGTTAATCAGCAAGACAGCACTTCCTCATCCCAGTGGTCTACACGGAGATCCCTCTTAAACACTTGTCGACACAGGCGGAAAAAATAGAAAATGGATTTTACCTTGAAACACAATGGAAGACATGCAGCAATTAGGTTCGGCTGTGATGTTGTCACAGTCTGTCGGTTTCTTGGCCCCTGAAGGCCTTTCCCCAGTCTTTCCCTAAGAGGCCCGTTTCGCTCATAGCCACTCCTCTAGCCCGATATTTATAGGTGCGAAAATTGCAGGCCTCACTGCCAGCATTCCACTTTTTTCTCAGTGTAACGAAGTGGTAGCAGATGTGCCTCCATAGAGATTACAGACGGGTCGACAGTGTTGGATAGCATATATCAAAGGAAAGCCTGCATGAGGTCTGCTGAAGGTCCATAGGAGCTAAGTCCTGCCATCCCCTTTCTGTCTTACAGCCAATAAGCACCCAGTCCACGCAAAAAAGTGAAACATTACCACATATTGCCTCAACTCAAATACCTATTATTAGGGGCCAAGCACCATAAGTGTGTAGACACCAGTTGTTTTCGTTAGGATTTTTCACTATTGTTATTATACTTTCTGCCATGGAAGTCTATGGTGACCCATAGAACCAATTGGTAAACTTTTAAAAAATTTGGCGCATTGATAGAGGACAGGTCGAACTATGCCGTCACCAAATTTGGGGTCAATCCATCCACTGCTGTAGCACCACCAGCAGGCCAATTTTTAAGATACATTTTTGCTTATAACTTTTGAACCGTTTGGCATACAGTTGTGCTTTGATTCCTCTGAATCTTTGGGATGCACCCATTGCCGTATATTTCTGTTAATACTGGATTTTCTGCCAATATTTCTGAAAACGTACTTGTGCGAAATGGTCCAAGGCCAATGATCCAATCGCCACTAAATTTGGGGTACACTCACCAAAACTGGTGTCATTACATCACTCAGGGGTGCTACCATTAGCAAACATACATTTTGGCAAATAACTGGTGATCAGTTTGCCATAGAAAAAAAAAATCTTATATTTATTTGGGATGTCCCCAGGCTGATGCTTAGGAATTTTATTGTTTAATTCATGTGGCCACCATATTGGATTTTAGTGAAAATTTAAGTATTTTCCACATGCCACAAACTTGGTCCAATCTTCACCTTTGAAATTTGACATACTGATACAGGCCAATCCAAAATTCACCAAATTTGGGGTCAATCCATCCACCCCTCTAGCATCACCATCAGGCCAAAATCCAGGATACATTTTTGTGTATAAATTGTCATATTTGTTCTCAGAACGTTGTTTACACACACATGACAATGTGTGAATTACACATCTCACTATTCCTGCTCCAATGTAAAAACTCTGTATTTCTGTATACACAAGAGCCAATTTATCTGGTAGACTACATTAAAATTGTGCAAATTCTAAGAGGCGAACTTCTCTAGTGCTTCCTTATGGTTCATAAATTAATTGCTGCTTGATTGGTGTAACATTAATTTCTTTTCAGCTCAATATGTTTCACTCCGAACATAAGGGCTTACTTCAAGTGCGTAGGGTCACCTAAATGTTAAGATGTCTGCCTCTGAACCGTGATTGATTATAGCCACCCATAATCTCATCACCTCCTTGGGACACTAAGCCAAGTAGCACTGTTTGCTCAGGCATTACTGGAGTTGTATATACTTCAACCTTACCATTTCATTGTACAAACAAACATTTAAGCGCATTTTTACAACACACCTCTGGGATCTACTATAATTTAATCTCATATTTATATTGTATTATACACTACAGCCAGGCTTGAACAGCTAATAGATATTATATAGGCCAATCTGTATATCTAAGTACAAATACACTTTTGGGGGATATTTTGTTAAAATACCAGACCACACAGACATTATACTTAGAAATATGCACATATACAGGACATGCACGGAACGTGTAAGTCTCCCAATAGTATAATTTTACAGTTCCAGGAGGAGTGCAGACTTTTGGAAATGTGCAGTCAGCCACATGACTCCTGGCAGCTCTCAGGTAGCAGAGCAATATCCCCCTGATAAAAGAACCTGTCACCATTATAGAGCTGTGTGCCTTCAATTAAGATGGATGCCCATGACTGAGATCTTCTTAATTACAAAGACGGATACTCAAGGTCATTTAGTGAAGCTCTTTCCATTGCTGAATGAAAGTGCTGTATGCCAGGAACATATACATATTTATCAACTCTAAAAATAACACATGAATACAGGAATACTTTCTGTACTAGTTTAAATGGTAAATATGAACTTATTAGTAGAATCTTGAACAGCTATATATTTTCCTGGACAGGTGCATTACTTTTGGTATGCATATCGTTATATGGCAAACCTTAACCGAGACAAGGCAACATAGGACGGCATCTTCTGGGGCGCTGACTTAGCAAGCCAGTTGCCAGTGGCGCCCCCCCACCCCAGCTCTGAATAGGAAGTGAAACAATGTGCGATGTTCCTTTCATAAACTTGCAGATTTCATGGTCCCGTGGGTTCGCGAGCGCAGCGGCCCTGCCTCCCGCAGCGCGCTCGGGCCGCACGTCACTCGGGACGCGCTTCCCCAGCGGCTGCTCTGCGCTGCGCTCTCACTGGCACACCGTCAGAGATGGCACCTCTGCTCTCTGTCAGCCCCGTGCCTCACGTTGTCAGTATCCTGCTTTTAACTTCAGGCTGAGGGCGTAACATTCTCTCAATTTACCTTGCGGGGTGGAATTTTTTATTTTTATCTTTTTAAAACGTTCAGGATATTCCTATGGAAAGGTGCTGTGAGGGCAGCTTGGCTCCACTTTAGGTAATTAAGACTTTGTGGCACAGCTGGAAGCCCTGAAATCGATTTTTATGCTTTTTATATTTTTGAATAGGCGCTGAGTGTAATTCTTGGTCAAACAGACACATTATTGCATAGGACATGTCCTCTCCGGTGTCGGGGGAGCCGGGCTTCTGGGACACCGGGGACTCTCCGGGCGGGACACGGCAGGCGCTGCAGATGTCGGATGTCGGATATATTACCCCACAAACACCGATCAGCAATAAGGACAACGCGTCCGCCCCGCCCGGCCGTGGGGCTAATGCCCCAGGAGGGAGCCGGGTCAGCACCCCGGTGCTCCACCCGCCAGAGGCCGGCTTCCACCCGCGGATGTCCGTCCACAGCGGCACTCGTACCCTCCTCCAGGGACGGGTGTATAACTTTCTGGAGAGACCCACAGGATGGAAATGCTTCGTCTATCACTTCGCAGTGTGAGTACCTCGTATGACAGCTATACCACCGCCACAACAAGCCCAATCAACTTAATCAAGTGGGCACTCAGATATGTTTGAAGAGTATTTTATATAATTTAAAAGTAGGTCTACATATGATACAGAAAATATATAATGCACATATATACATAAGTATAAAAAGGAGATTACGGACTTATACTTTAATAGATTTCCATAGGCTACTTTTATTCCTTTATGAGTGCATCCTGATTTTCGAGTAGGTTTACAAACTAATTTCTTTGATATATTTCTGGTGTAACTATCGCGGAAAGGTGTTACATGCTGTAAATATTTTGTGTGCAGTTCTATGGCTTTTTATGGAGTGGGGAAGTGGGGGTATTTAAATTTTACAGGTGGGGGGCACCCTTTGGTACTGCAGTGCTAGTACCAGGCTTTGGAGTGTTACAGCAGATCTGCCGGGGAAGCGTGCGGTCCGTGGCCCCCTGGCTGCTCGCTATCGTCTCAGGGGGCCGAGCTGATAACGGGCGGCTATACTTGGCGACTTGGCCGCCGATCGGACTTAACGGCTCTCCTCGCTATGTGACCCGTGGCTGTTGTGGACGGGAGGTGCCAAAAACTGGGTCCATGGTCAATGTTGGGCAACAAGAAGGATACGGAGCTGGGCTGGGGGTGGCGGTGGCGCTCTTTTCCCTTTTTAAAAGAGACCCCTTAAACAGCAGGGTGATTTTTAAGTTTCCGAATTATTATAAATCTATTGCAGGTACAAATAAAATGCCTTTGTGTGCTATGCTTTAAACAAGCAGGTTGCTTCAAATTGGACTGGCTCCTCTGGATTAAGGCATTTTTTCCTACTTTGGTCACTGAAGAGTCAATACGGTCCAGGACACTAGAAAGCCACATGTGATGGCTGCACCTAAGAGAAAGGACAGAAACTGAAGTTGTAGGCTCACTGTAAAGTGCAATTGGGAGAAAGGTTCTCCCCCTTTGGAGGGATATTATTTGGCATGGATCCTAACTGAACCCTATAAAGGGAAGAGCCAAGGGCAGCTGAGTATATATATATATACGGCCTTATCAGAGTGCCAGTGACAGCATGTGCAACAGGATCCCACACAGTGTCAATTAGCATGCCGGCGTTCTTCTAGAAATTTCCTGTATTTCTGATTGGCCATAATATGTTGTATTTATCAGCTTTGTTGTTGAAATAAATAATACTGTGAATCATGGACATCATGGACCTTTGATCTGCAGCCCGGTTGTTCACTTTACTGAATTACTTTGGAGTAATCTGACAGTGATATGCGGCACATGTTTGTCACTCCCACCAAAAGTTTCAAATAATTTCTTCACTAGTTACTTATTACAGCAATTTCATCGGTAAGTCTGAAGAACGCAGTGAACACCTAATTTTGTTATAAAGGAAAGAATAGCCACTGCCTTGCACCAGTACACACATATGCCCAGAAGTATTGCCAGTACTGATTAATACAGGATTAGTTTTTCTCTATTGTTTTAATTTGCATAACAGTTTCTTTTTCACAGTCTAGCAAACATTGCTCACAGAGCTGGAGTTCATTATTCTGTGATGCTCATTTTTAATTTATGCTGCGTCACATGCATGATAAAGGTGGCAAGTGAGTTATGCATCTAGGGGTGATTAGCGTACCATTTAGTATCACTCTAATCTTTGGTGTGCTTCTCCACTTCTGTGCATCCCTCTTTGTGCTCCCGCATGCATAATGCAGCATGTGGTGTTAATTGGCAAGCGCTTTCCACCACCGGCAAGCAGTGTGAGTAAAATGTGCCATCGATAGACTGCAGCCCAAGCCCTGCCCCTCGGCTGTAGACACAGGGCACTGATGACCACTAGGAACTCTCTAATCGCAATACAGTTTCTGTGAAGAATATGGGCCAGCTGCACGCGTCCTGGTGTGTGACATGCCCAGGCGTGGAGCAGACGGGCCCTGGTCGCTCTCCGGAGGTTCTGAGCTGATTCATTCTTGGCCAGAGCAGTGCTGGTGATGTTACGCCTCCATGCGCCACTACAGCACCTCAGCAGCCAGCTTGCCTGGGGCAGTTTGGGATGTGGTTTTTCGTTACTCTTTTAACATCACCCTTCTGATGACAACCAAGCAGAATGCGACAGGTGTGATGTCTGTCTTGCCAGCTGCTGGCTTTTACTGCATGCTTTGTTTTTTATTATACTGCTTTCAATGCTTGTTTTTATCAAGAAGTCATCAATGTTGTTTTTCTCATAATGTCCATAAAGGTAAATTCTGTTAAAACGGTGAACGTCAGCATCAGTCCCTGGCTTGTCCATTGTTTTGGCCAGCAGGTGTTGGTGCCCAGCCCTTACGTTTCTGTGTTTAATATCTTTCTATCTCAAGTGTTTTCCTGCTGGTTCCTGGGTCACTGTATGACTGATTGGACTGAGTGTGTGGTTGAGAACCACATAGCCTTACCACATCATGTGGGATATTTTGTGTTTTCTGTCCCAGAACTCGATATACCCACTTGTAAATCTGTCTTCATCAATTCAATTTATTTCCATTCCATTCAATTCAATTCAATTCAATTCAATTCAATTCAATTCAATTCAATTGAGCATAGTTTTGTAGTGATTTTCACAACATTCCTGCATCATATATACTGATTAATTTGAAAACTGTGAAAAGCCTGTATTTGTATTTCTGTATTGGATCTGGTTTTAAGCCTTTCTTCTTAGTTGTCCTTGTTAGTATTTAGTTCTATAGTGATGCCTTGTAATCCTTGTTCTTTGTGCCTCCTAGTGTTCGGTTAGTTGTCAATGGCCCGCACCTGTTCTTTGTCTAGCCCTCGTTTCATAAGTATATATATATATATATATATATATATATATATATATATATATA
>JAODKL010000009.1:268636-291751 GCA_026780765.1 Petrocephalus schoutedeni | reverse complement strand
TGTGTGAGTGTGCCCTGCGATGGCCTGGCCCCCCATCCTGGGTTGTTCCCTGCCTCATGCCCGTAGCTTCCGGGATAGGCTCCTGAACGGATAAGTGGGTTGGAAAATGGATGGATGGTTGATATTATTTCCACCAACTAACCAGCGCAAACAAATATACAACATAGCACAATTAAATTTATAAATTAGGTCTTAGCCACAAAAGCACTTGGGAGATGCATTTACATCCTTGCTTCCTCCATCCCTGCAGTTTTAGATGGTTTCCTGAAAGTCTTTAACCTGTTAATGACGATTAATGTTAATGATGATGACGATGATCCAGGACTTTGTGCAGTTCCCTGCTTTGGTCTGTGGCACAGCAAACTCAGGTACTGGGAATAAAACTGTAACTGACCGAACTGCTTCGTTAGCTTTTAACTGTTGACTGACAACAGCTTTATAATGGACATTATATCCAGAAGCCTGAAATAACATATATTTTGGTGTTTTATTATGCTTTTGCCCATTTTTATATTTTGCGCAAGATTTACTGGGGAATATTGCCGTGGGAAATATTTAAGGTGTTGGCGGTTAAAGGGTTAAATTCAGACCTTTTCCTTGGTTCATTGGTTCATTACCCTAAATACTTAAGATAAGTGGTTTTCTCTCATGTGATGAACTTTAATCTACCGAGACTGCTTCAGATAAGAGCTTCTCTGAGCCAAAGGGCTTACAGAACCCCCAGATGCCCAAAGAAGAAGCAGACTTGGCTCTGCATCTAAGCTTCTCTCTGGGAAGCTCCTCAGATGACAAAACCTTGTTTGAGTTTTTGATGCCAAAGTTAAAAGAAAATGATTGGTTAATGAGACACTGGGTCTCAAAATAAGTGTCAGAGAAGAGATGCAGATGTTTTGAAAGGACGTTTTTCTTTTGAGTAAATGAACAATGATGTGTATACACACAAAAAAAAAAATCTGTGGGTGCATTAACTGATATTATACAAAGTACAGGTAAGGAAAACCTGAAAGAACCAGGATGTGCTGTTAGAACTCGCAGAACATGAGCAGAAAGACTGTGGCCACCCATGAAGAAGCCATGATTATCAGATGGCTACTGTCCGTCACCTTTGCTGGAAGACTTCTCTCCACAGTGATGGTGTCAGTTTTTGACAGCCCGCAATGGAGCTGTGTCATTTCACAAAAGGGATCACATCTTCCTCGGTGTCTGTATTCACAGCTGCCTGTGGCTTCCTGCCTGAGCAGGACAGATGTTCTTCCTGGACCGCATCCTGCTCCTGTGGCCTTCACGGCTTATTACCATCTTTCACGCCTTTGCCGATGATTTTATTGCTGAATGATTATTTAGGAGCTACCAAGTGCAAGGTGCTAAGGGTTAACAATAAGATTCATTTTCCTGTATTGTGATCTAACTTCTTCAGAAACATTTTAGATTTTAAAAAGTTTTTAAAACCAAGTACTAGGAATATTTGCAGAAGCAAAATACTAAATGTAATATAAACTCCCATTACAACATCGAGTGAAACATAGAATGAAAAGGACAGTAACAAATCAGTATGAAGGCAGGCAGCATGCAATGTGGGGAATATAACTTCTCACCATCTCTTTGCCCCGCCCCCCGCTGATTCATTTTGCTGCTGACCCTTCTTAGAATGTGTAAGATCCCAACTGTGGGGCCCACAAAGCTGGTGGGAGTGGAGACCTGTTTGGAGTGGGGGAGGGGTTCACCCCAGCATCTTTGCAGGGGAGAGCTGTCGGGTTGTCAGCCACGATGGAAAACGACAGGGTCCCGACAGGCGACACATGGGTCAGTGTTGCATGGGCCTGAGCTCATGTTCCCTCTGTGTACCTTCCCCCAGGACAGATGTACTTCCTGTGAGAATATGCCCCACCAGTGCTGAATCATGGCAGCAGGGCAAAAAGCATGCATCACTGTCAGGTCCCCCCCGATTTAAGCAAAGCATCTGCATTTAGACTGAGATTAACCTTACATGGCTGTGATGTGACACCATTCTGCTCAGCACACTTTTCAAACAAACCTAAGTAGGTGTTATCATTGGAATTCCATTGTGTTTTATGTCAGAGAAAAATAAAGCATATTTGCAATTTAACCTGAACTGTTACAATTGGATGGTAATTTGCTATACTGTAACTACCATACACTAAGGCTGTAAGGTTACCAGGTAACACTTTACATAAGGCAATAGTAATACTTAGTAGTAACTCAGTTACTACTGAAGTACCAATCATGAGCAAATCATGAAAAAATACAATCGCTACTTATGATGAAAAATGTGTCATGATTAATTAATGATGAACAAACATGACATCAGTTGTCACTTGTGTTATTAATTGTTTGTTCCTTTAACAGTTCCTTGGTTGTTCCTTCAGTTATTCGCTAAGATTTACAGAGTTAACAGAAATAGTAACAAGCGTAGCAACTGCTGCTAATGATGTGTCACAATTCATTTCGATGAACAAAAACGAGATCAGTATTTCACTTGTGTTATTTATTTGTTCCTACAGTACTTACTTGAGTGGTTGCTTCAGTAGTCACAAAGTTTTACATAAGTATCAGACATAGTAACAAATATAGTACATGCTTGAGGTGAGTGACAGATGTGTGACAATTGATTATTGGTGAACAAACATGAGTTCAGTTTGTAACTAACACTTAACCTGGGGTTAACCAATGCATAAGTAATAGCATAATCCTCCATTATCTCTGTTGCCTCAAGTAGAGTGTTACCGTTTACCAAATTACAGAGCAAGTTGCCGGGTCATTACGCTTAGCATTTGTTATCCTTTCCTGCCACTGTGATGTCAGCAGCATACTTGTGATATTCTTTAAATAGTGCTACAGCTGATTATTGAAAGCTGCTGTATAGTTTACACTTCTATACAGATCTTCCCTCTGGCTTTGCTGGAATTTAGGCAGTGTAACCAGAAAGAAGGCATTGGGACTGAAGGCGAATGTTACTGTCTGGAGTGTCTAATTATGAAGAGACAGACAGGTGAATTTGCGCTTCAGTCTGGCCTTGTTTAGCTGAATAGCCCCCCCCCCGTCTGCCTCTGAGTGGGTGCGGGGGTGGCACCAGCCAGGCCAGCTTGTCTCCTTTCAGGCCTGTGCTCCAGTCCTCTGGAGTCCCCCTCCCCCCCGGCCCTGGGCTCATTTAGCCTCTGTCTGCCGCCTTGTCCCCCCCGCCCCCAGCCCTGTGTCTGCACGGCACGCCGAGCCGCTCTTGTTGGTTTTCCCTATTATGTGAAAGTATTTGGACAAGCTAACCTCTGCAGCCCGCCCGCCCCGCTCCGGGAGCAGCGCCCCCCGTTCCCAGGCCGCAGAGGCAGCCCCCCTCTTGTTCTCAGGGCTGGGGCTTGCTCCCTGTGCCCAGACGCCATCCGCATTCCCTCTCCCAAAGCCAGTGGGAGCAGAGGCCACCCCGGCCAACCTCATAACTCATACCTGTCGCGGCTGCTGCCGCCATCCACCGGGCTGCGTGCGACAGAGAGGACACGCCATTGTCTGCCTCCTCCGCGTGACAAAACATCACCGACTTATGTTGACCCTGACCATGAACTGGTTGGCCAGTGGTTTCACGCCCTCCCGTGTCAGCACTCTGCACCCCCTGCTGGCTGTGTGTAAGCCTAATGGGGGAGGGGGGGGGGCTTGTGTTGGTGTAAGGATTAGCATTGTGCTGTGATGTGAGCTGGAAGGCTGGCGTAAGAGTTTGTGTTTTACTTTGTGTTGGATACAGTTCTGCTTTACCAGGCAGTATAATCAGCTTTTGACAGTCCCTCGCCAGCTGAGCTTATATGAGAGAGAAACAATTAAGGGAGTCATGGTGCTATACTGAACACTATTTGTTCCTTTTTGGGGGAATGAAAGAAACCTTGATGCTTTAAATCGATTTCTATTATTCATGTCACTTTAAATATGCATCAAAATCTTTGTAACTCTGACAGACACTGGCTCCCATTCTTGCAGGAGATGGTGCTGGTGCTGTTCTTTGGGGTGGAGTATGTGGTGAGGCTCTGGTCAGCCGGCTGCCGCAGTAAATATGTCGGCGTCTGGGGGCGGCTGCGCTTTGCCAGGAAGCCCATCTCCATCATTGGTGAGCAGGCACTGGTGGCTAAACACTCTCCTTTCTTCAGATGATTCTGGCACTTTGTTAATGTAACCTGACAGATGTCCACTGTGCTTGCATAGCTAGTGATGTGCTCAGGTTATTGCCATGTGAGCCTCAGCAGAGGGCTGATACACCATCTCTCTTAGATCTGATTGTAGTCATAGCGTCCATCATCGTGCTGGCAGTGGGATCCAATGGGCAGGTGTTCGCCACGTCCGCCGTCAGGTAAGCGCGGCCGGCCGCACGCCTTGGGGAGCCGCGCGCCGCGCCTCAGTGTCAGCACCATGACGAGCGGCTGTCTGTTGCAGAGGGGTTCGCTTCCTGCAGATCCTGCGCATGCTGCACGTGGATCGCCAGGGTGGCACCTGGCGCCTGCTGGGCTCCGTCGTCTTTATCCATCGCCAGGTCGGTGACAGCCGCGCACGGGCCGCAGTGCAGGAGTCTCCCTGTGAATGAATAGGAAAGGAATCAATGCAAGCAGCAGCTTACAGCAAGTGAAAGGTCCTGCAGAAATCTATGCAAGAAGAGTATGATGAGTTTTAAGGTTAAGCGTGCGTTTATCATCGCGGGGAAGGTCCTCGTGCCAAATCCACATGCTTCTCCTGACTGCCGTTGGTTGTGAGCCAAGAGAAAGGCTCAAGGCTCATTGTTTAAAAATGCTCTATCATCTATCTTGGCACAAACCTGAAATAAACATTTAGAAAGGGACTGCTCTCTCAGAGGTGTCATTGCTGGGAAGTTCCTGCATCTACTCGCCGTAGCCATATCTTCGCCTGATAGTCGCATGCCTGTAATGATTGTGTGGTACTTCCCAGCAGTGGCACTGAGATTCTCATGAGTCCTGCACAAGGAGGACATCTTCCTCCCAGAGCCCTTCCACTTACGGCTTCGGCTCCCATTTCAGTATGTGAGCCAGTGCTTCTCTGTCGCTGTCCCCAGGAGCTGATCACCACTCTCTACATCGGCTTCCTGGGCCTCATCTTCTCTTCCTACTTTGTCTATTTGGCGGAGAAGGACGAGGTGGACAGCAGCGGGAACACAGAGTTTGGCAGCTACGCCGACGCGCTGTGGTGGGGAGTGGTAGGAATCCAGTAGCAAGGGCTGTGCTGCCTGTCCGAGCCAGATGTGCTATCAAATGCTGCTTGTCTGCCTGATTAAAATACTACTTATCATTTGTGTAGGGCACCTCAGCAAAATATTGAACTTCCAAAGTTTTAAAATGTAGCATGAAAGCTTTTTTTTAATGACTTACCTCCAAAAGAAACAGTTGCTTAGTTTGTTCAGATAACAGGGAGTTGGTGTGCAATGGTCACCATGTAATGCAGTCATTCAGGAGTTATGATGCAATGAATCAGCACGGATTGTATCTTAATTTCCTGGCTGTGCCCCTGTGCTGTGTCAGAAAGAGGGTGTAGTTCTCCCCCCTCCTGACAAACACAACATCACCGACTGGAAGCAGAGATAAACAGGGCCACTCTCTCTTATCTGCTGAATCTCTCACTCTGATCTGATTCCTGGTCCATGCCACAGACCCGTGGTGAGGGTCTGAGACCACTGGGTGATATCTGGCCTTAGGAAATCAGTGAGAGTTCACAGATAGATGTTGTCAGATGTTGTCACCTTCACCCCACCCCTACCCCCAACCTAGCAGGAAAGATTCCCTACACACAAAACAAACAATGTAGTGGAAGGCCAATTTTTGTTGACAAAGGGTCGAGCTAGGCTCATGCAGTTCATATGCTTGCAGAAGTGTTTAGAAGTATGTTCTCACAGGAGACAAGAAATGAACAGCTGCAGCAAGCACATGGCCTTTCTCTGTGCCCTTAGGTGACTGTCACCACCATAGGCTATGGGGACAAGGTGCCACAGACCTGGATTGGCAAGACCATTGCATCCTGCTTCTCAGTTTTTGCAATCTCCTTCTTCGCCCTGCCTTCTGTAAGTCACATGTTTAGAAGACACTGTGCTGTGTGTTTTGTTGCAGGCCACGTTGATGGGTGGCCCAGTGAGTAATTCTGTGTTCTCAGCCTCCAGGGACGTTGGCTCACTCCCAACTCCCGACTCGTTCGGATTTTGCACATTCTCCCCATGTTTGTGCATACTTCCTCTCACAGTCCAAAAACGTGCACTTTAGTGAATTGGTGTCTCTAAATTTCCCAGGGAGTCCCCGGTCTGCTGGCCCTGGACTTCCCAGGGTAGGTTCCAGGCTGAATGTGACCTTATGCAGGATGAGTAGTCACAGAACTCGGCTAGATTCAGATGGGGCCCTTGCATTCAGAAGATTAGATGTACCCACAATGTAATTCTGCATGGAAGCCCCATGAGCCTTTTTGGGTTCCTCTCCACAGGGAATCTTGGGCTCTGGCTTTGCTCTGAAGGTCCAGCAGAAACAAAGACAGAAGCACTTCAACAGGCAAATCCCAGCAGCTGCCTGCCTCATACAAGTATAGCCCTCTGCTTAGGGCCTTCCCACTGCTTTCCTGTGTTATCGTCCTCCTTATCACCCACATTATCATCAACTTCCCGGCACTCTGATTTCTCTCCCCTGTCCTCCATCAGACTTCGTGGAGATGTTTTGCCCTGCACAACTCGAACTCAGCAACCTACAAGATTTTTGTGGACAGGAGGTTACCGGGCAACACATACATACAGTCCAGTTCTAAGGCCAAGATGATGGTATGCATGCATGATATCTCCTGCCAGCTTGCAGCTCTGGGGATGTATTGTCTAATAACTTCACATCAGGCACAGTACAGTTGCGCATTGTCGTACTCCGTGTCAGCTAATGACATCACATTTGCATACATGTCACGCTGCACTCTCTCTTTGTGGGTCGGTATCAATAGACTGTGTCTGACTCTCTTTTGTATGTTGCTTGGAACAGTTGAAGATAGGGAGGAAACCCAAGACTGAGCGGGACAATGGGTCAAACTCCCTCAATGTTCCCAATATCACTTTTGAGCCGGCGTCTGAAGACTGCAGGGAGTTTCCTTCTGATACCCATTCTGGTAGGAAGCCATGCCAGTGGCTAATTGATGGCCGCTCGGCCGTGTTGTGCAACAAGACTAGTCAATCTGGCTACAGATTTGTAATCTGTCTGTAATGTTTCTTGGTTACGGGTTGCAAATGTTTATGAATAGTCAAAGCTATGGTGGTTAAGTGTGATTTACAAGCACCACAGGGCCTGACATACTGGATGTACATATGTTACCCTGCAGTCTTGTCCCAGGATTGGCCTGGTAGTCATCACACAGAAAAAACTGTAGAAATATAGTTCATTCTCATAACTAGGAATACACACAAGTCCGAACAATGGAACCAGAACTGAATGGGTGCGGGTGCCATCAGCAACCCCACTTGGACAATAAAACAATTTGCATTTAAACAATATCTGAAAAAACCAAGTCAATTAAACTTTCTTTTTTGGTGAAGTTGTACTTGTGCAAACTAATGACTAAGAGAATGCCACAAGTGCGCACAGGTTGGAAGGCTTTCTAGGTTCTTGTGAGCAGCTGTGTTACATTTCCCTCTTTTCCCACCTCCTGTGACGATGCCGCCATGTCCCAGTTGAACCCGGAGCCCTGAGATCATGTGGTGAGCCCTCCCCTCGCTGTCCTTTCACCCAGCCTGCTGTGTCCCTGTGCTTGGGGGTTTTCTGGGTCTTAACCCAGAACCCTAACCCTAACCCTAATACCCACGTTGCCTTTGTGTGAGTGTCGTGTCCTCGCGGTAAACCCGAGTGCTCACCGTTTCTTTGTGTCCCTTCAGGCCGCCAGCAGTCTTGGACGTCAATCTCCTCTTTCTGTGTCCCACAAGAAACAGGTAAAAAAAAACGACATTTGTTCGCTAAATTGTGAAGTGCCTCCCTCAGGCGCAGATGTGAGTGTCACTATGCGGCTGGTGTGTAATGCTCGTACCGTGCCTGTGTCGCGTTCCTGCAGCGAGGAAGAGCGCGCCTCCACCTCTGTGGCGCGACAGCAGCGTTGACGATGAGCTAGATCTGGACGCCGAGCGGGATAGTAGGCTCACCCCCGTCACGCATGCCTCGCAGTGAGTGCACTGCCGGACCGGGTCCATGCCACCACCCTGCTCCTCACGGCAGACCGAGAATCATCTCTGCCCCGCGAGCAGTCACATGCATGCATCTTAATGAAATTAATTGTGGGGATGGCATGGGGGCCAAGTGGTCGACACTATTGTTTCTGGGACCAGAGTTCGAGTCTCCTCCATGGTCCCATGTGTGTGGCATTTGCATCTTCTCCCCGTGTCATTGTGGAGTTTCCTCCAGGTACTCCAATTCCCTTCCCCTCCAGGATAGGCTCCAGACCTCCTACCACCCTGTATAGGTTAAGTGGTTACACAAGACTCTCAATGCTTAACTGGTTGGTTGAAACAAAACCCTGGTCTGGATTTTTTATCTTGGATTTAATTTCGACCTGGATTACCCACCTCTGCTTACAAGCCAAGAGCTGCACCTTAAATAAGCATCTGAGTTAAAGTGCTTCTCTCAAATCCTCAAGTCCTTGAGGTCTGTGAGGTCAGCAGTTCTAAGCAGGGCTGAGCTGCTTGAGCTTCTGCCTCCCTTTCTCTGCATAAGAGCTGAAATAGCCTCTCTGGCAATTAATGTCTGTAATACAGGAAGTGCCCGTGGCCCAAGGATTCCAGGGATTTTTGGAATCGATCTGGGGAGAATCAAACCAGTTAACTTGCAGATTGCATGTAGCAGTGTGATTATCTTGAGCGGTGCGCCTCATTAGGAGCTGAACACATGGAACCGATGCTGTAGATTAGCGCCCCCTAAAATTACCAGTCTGTTCTGGAGGCTCACATCAGGCCTGTTGGTAAGGAGATGAAGACACACAGCGTCAGTCTACGGGACTCTCTGGCTGGACAGGATGTGAATCTGGTTTAGCCAGGCTTCTATGCACCCCTCTGAGCAGGCCACTAGGGGGGAGTGTTGCTGTGTTCGAACTTGGTGATTAGCACAACAGTGAGCTGCACTATTTCATGGGTTCGTTTTGTGACTATGTTCTGTCATTGTGTTGCTAGTTCCCCTTACCTTGCTTTTTCTCTCAAGCATATTTAGAGCTCCTTTGCCATTTTTTTTTGTATTGAAGAGTAATTGCCGTGTTATAATTCCTGGTTGATTTGCTAAGAACAATTCCAGTGAATTGCAATATTATGAGGCTCTGTATTAGGTTATAAATACAGATATATATGTGCAACTATGATTAAATAACTACAGTCTCTGAGGGCGATTTCCTTGCCCCAACACACCGTTGTTTGGTTTCTGTAGATTATTTAGAAAAACAACAGGAAAAATATCATTGCTGTACTACAAATTGGAGATTGGGGCGGGCTTGTTGGGAAGTGGTCAGGCCAGTGCTTTATCTTCTTGTTTGCCCTCATAATTAATCGTTCAGGCATCTCCTGATTGCTGCTGACTTGGTGCTTAACTCCGCCCCCCTGCGGACCTCTGCTGCTGAGCTTGAGAGTTGGGAAGAGGGTTATGGTGCCTGTGATGGCCTAAGGAGGCGTGGATACAGTTGTTTGGCTCTGCAACAGTACTACTGCTTTGTTGCTGCCTATAAATCAGTATTGCTCCCAAAAATCCATTACATGATGGCAAAATCAGTGTGTAAACCTTGCATATTACATAGGTGATCAAAGTGAATACCAGCTTTCCATCTTTTTTACGCTGGTAGGAGTTGGGGATGCCTGAGCCCCAGCAAACTGGTGATGAGCTCATGTCACTGTGATTCCTGATGCTGTGGGCTCACACTAGCACTGGAGCTGCAGCGATTTGGCAGTTTCAGGCAGATGAGAGTTCATAGCCTCTATCTTCTATAGCCACCTGAGGAAGCCTGGTATTTAATAATTAATGTCATAAAACAGGTTATGGTATGGTTTGTTCAAGAGTAACTGGCTGCAATAAACTTTAACCACATACAATCAGTGAGCCATTTCTTTCTTCAGTAAAACATAAAATGCAAAGAAACAGATACCATAGTAAACTTTATATTATGGTAGATATGTTATGGTAGAAAGACAGCTAGAACCCATTATGGAGTTAGTCGTTTGTTGTATATACACGTGTGTTTATTTTAATTAGAATGATTTACACAGTACGTCTTGCACTTAGAATGTCTCGCATTTAGAAGATAGAATGATACATTTTGCTCTGGCATATTTCTTGACCCCTGAGCCCTAACCCTCTTGCCCTTTCAAATCAGTCAAAACATGTGACTATTTGCCTGGCAGCTTAACCAGAAACCTGACAGATATGTTTGAGTAGGATTCACTGTTTTTCCTGTGATGTTTTTTGTCAGAAGCCTATTATGAGCCACGTCTGATTCCAAGTTTAATTGCTGGCCAGATGTCAGGGTCCTTTGGTCCCTGAGACCCAGGTCTAACTGTCAGCCTTCAGAGAGTTCAGAAGCAATCCCACCCCTTTGTTCCACTGTTGGCAAAACAGATTTGTGTCCTAAATACGCACCTGGGTAGTTAATGATCCCCATGCAGCTCACAGGGTCTTACCCCCCACCCCACCCCACCCCCCCAGTGTGTTACTCCACTCAGCAGCTGCTTTAATGTGAACTTTAAGAAGCACTATACAGGCATTATAGGGGCAAAACAATTCAGTGAGTGATCAGGTCTGAGTGAGTATCTCTGTGTTTATTAATGACTGTGTGTCATTGCGGTATTATGGTGTTCTTGTCTTGGTGTAATATCAGTGTCCGAAACATAGGGTTTGCTTTGAAAATCAAAACTTTAAAAAACACCTTTCAAAATTCTTCTGTGAACATTCAACATTTCCTTTCTTTTGAAATAGTGTTCATTGCCAGGGTTGTGCTTCTTTTACGGTTGCGTATGGTCATGCATTACAGTCATGTATTACAGTTGTGTATTACGGTCGAGTATGGTCGTATATTATGGTCATGTACAGTCATGTGTTACGGTCATGTAAAACGGTCGTGAACGATCATGTATTGCAGTTGTGTACAGTCATATACTGGTCATGTATGGCGATGTATTAGGGTCATGTTTTACAATCATCCATGGTCATGTATTACGGTGCTGTATTATAGTCAGGTATGGTCATGTATTACAGGCATATATTATGGTCAGGTATGGTCATCGATCTCAAACGCAGCGCCTCCAGCTGGCAGCTGTGTGCGTCTGAGTGTATGTGTGTGCGTCAGACATTCAGGCCTCACTGACATTTTAAGTGTGCATTTCTAAAGGCCTCGCCCCATCCAAAAAAAAACCTGAAAAAAAGCGAGAGAGAAGCTATCTCTGGCCATAGCCCCTCCCCCAGTGTCCTCTCTGCCACAGTGACTGTCTTTCTCTCTCTGCTTTTTATATCTGGCCCGACCCCTGACCCTGGCCTGTTGACTCAAGAGGTAAAAAGAGGCAGAACGCTCTCCTCGTGTCTGCAGCTGAAATGGCTTTACAGCCCAGGGGGTGGGGAGTGAGGCAAGACAATGCCCCCCCACCCCCCGCCAACCACACACACACACACACACACACATGTGTTTTTTTTTCTCTTCGTGGCTTAGGCAGGCCTGCACCAGGGTTACACGGTAAAGAATGAGCCAGCTGAACCCATGGAAGTGAAAGATTCTGTTGCTATGCATGCAGTTGCCAGCTGAACTTGAAGGGAATGATTGTACAATCACTCACAGCAAAGACATTTATGACTTTTATTCGTTATTGTGGCCAGTAGGTCTTAATTTTCATCACCAAATGATTAAATACTTAGTCTTAAAATTACAGTGAACATTAAGCTTGTTTTTACTTAGCAAACAATTAAATATTTCTGTAAAGTACCTTCCAACTTTGGTCTGCAAACTGCAAGGCAAATGCGCAGGTCTTCTCCAGCTAAGGTGCAAGGGCACCACCTCCATGCTTCTGTGCTAAATGTCAGCCTGGCCATCGGTTACTTTCTGTTACCTGCTGAGATGAGGCGGTAGAAGCGTGTAAGTGGTATTTGTGGCCTCTCTGACTGTCGACCACGCGGTCTCCCGTGGCAGAGGGGCACCAGGCCCGGCGCGCTGGCTGAAAGGGCTAATTTATACAGAGAAAACGCAAGGAAGCTTCCACCAGTGGGACAGTGCCGGCCAGGGAGAATCGTCATTCTGCAGCAGAGACAAAGGGCCATTGTGCGCAGTCCCATGCACGCCGACAATGGCCTGATTGAAAAGCGGCTTCGGCATTGGGCTGTGGGGAGGTGGACGGAGAGCTGCCACAGGGGCTCCAGCCTTAAAAAGCAATCACTGTGCAGGTGCCAAGTCTGGCTATGCTTTTTATAAGGGGGGGGGGGGGTCAGGCTTTGATGGAAGGTCAGAAACAAAAACAAAGCGAACATTTCGGTCTGATCTTGAAATTTGAAATTGGCTTGCTTTTTGCGTTGACCAAAGCATCTAGCCTGCCCCTTGCTCCAGGTTCCGGGGCTCCAGATGAGACGAGGCCTCCCTGATTCATATGCAGGTACCACTGCTGCAGTTAGTAACCCACGGTTTGGTTTTTAAGGTCTTTTTCATGCGACGGATGTGCCTTCAGGATGGCTTTTAGGGCAAGCGAATCTCATGTTTGCCTTAGCTTTACATAACTTAACCGTAGATATATTCCCTCCTGTTGTCATATTTCACTTGTCTTCATTTCCCCTTTTGCTGCTTTTCAGAACTCCTTGGAGGGCTTATTTGTGGTACATAAGACGTCACTAATCTCTGAGAAGAAAGGGTGTTTTTGACACTGTCAGACTATTTTGGGGGAAAATGTCATCCCTTTTGGTGACAAATGGAGCGAATCATGGGATCAGCGAGCCGGATCCTTATTTCAAATAATTAGCCGTGTGTGCGCCGCGCAGGGCTGGCACATAGGAGGCGCTCTATAATGTCCTGTTTTAATGCTGAGGCACAAAACGCGGGCCTCTAGCCAGGAGTGCGAGCCCTTTTATTCGACCTGATGCGCTTCCCTTTCGTGCCTTTGTGACAGTAATTCCGTTTAGTTACAGTGTGTCAGGGCTAATAAGGCACGCGAAGCGTGAATGTGCCGTGACGAGCAGGGCGCTCGGCCAGGCGGCGGGGATCCCTCACGTCGGCCTCGCCGCGGCTGGCGCTCCGTCGCAGGGCTCTGCCGTCCTCCCCCGCGTAACTGCCGCCTCAGGCCCGAATCCGCCGGCCCAAATTGCCTGCCGGGCTCTTTTCCGAACCGATGAAAAGGCACATGGACATCATGCAGGCAGGCGGTGTGACCGTCATCTGCCATGGCAGGTAGCAAATGTGAGCAGTTAAGCTGTGCCTTTGGCACGCTGTTGGTGTGGAGACCCACGCACGGGGGGGCTTAATGAAGATATTTTGTAGGCTGTCAAAGGCAAGGGCTCAGGCTTTGATGGTAGGGATGAAAAGGACAGGCTGTGAGTGACTGGGCAGTGAGGGGGGAGGGGTGCCAGATGCCCCCCAGCTTGATGGCAGCTCCTGGTTCCAGCCTGGTTCGCTGGTTCTTTGGCATCTTAAGGAAAAATGACAACATGGACTGCTAAATAGATTGTACCCTTTTGAGTATAAGCCTTTGATTTTGGGCAGGAATTAAATTTGCCACCTTGAGGATGCTCTGTTGTGAGCATGCTGGAGGATAAGCTTACGAACAGCTTGCCCTGCCAAATGGTGTATTCGCAGTAATGTTCTCTTAATGTTACCGTGCCCTTTACTCCTTCACTGATTCCCTGACTTTCCTCAGATCTTCACCCTCCTAAGGCTCCTTAGCTCCTCTCCGTTTGCTCCTCCTGTCTTACCCTCCAGATCCACGTCTCCTCCTCAGCAGATAGCCTTTGTTTTAAGAGGGAGAACAGAAACAGGCAGCACCCTCTTCCTGGCCTTTTTCTTTGCTGATAAGAGTAGCTGTGCCGTGCCACGCTGTCCGTCAGGACTTATGCAGCCAGATTCGTAGGAAATTTGAGAATTAAACAGGCCGCATGACTTTGGCCTGGTGCATTTGGGATCAATGGGGGTTAAGGGCCTCGCTCAAGGGCCCAGTGGCGGGATCAGTCTGCCGACCTATGGATTTGAACCAGCAACCTTCTAGGTCCCAACCCATAGAGCTGCTCACCCCATTCCATATGTTATTTTATAGTTTTGATGTCTTTATAATTATTCAAAAACGTAAGGAATAGTGCAAATAAACATTTCTCTGGGTAGGCGTGTCCATACTTTTGACTGCAATTGCCTGAACTCTCTGGAGCAGCCACCATCTATAGATTAGATCTGTTTGTTCAGTACCTATTTTTCAATCGGTAGCATTTCTTATCGCATAGCATTTTCCTAATGGACAGTGTTCTTCATGTCTTTAAGTTATTAATATTTTTATTATTTATGTGCTGTGTTTTTGTTACAGTATTACCATTTTGTATTCTTTGTGTGTGTGTTTGCGTACTCGGGCTTGAAATGTGCTATATAAATAAAGCTTATTGTTAGTAGGGGTACGTGCATCAGTCATGCTGGGCACACATTGTTTTTATTATTAATGCAGAATGTCACAGTGGAGTCGCAGTCCCACTGTTGCATTAAGCCCTAAATCAAAGCAGTAAAAACACTGTGACTTAGCATTCCTCCAGAGGGAGTCTCTAATGTGATAAAGAGCCAGCCTGTCACAAAGTGTTCTCTGAACTGAGCTTTATTGGTCAGAATTTGCAGTCATATCAGCCTGGCCTGTCCTGCACTTCACTGTGCACACAGTCCCGCTGATAGCAAGGCAGTGTCCCTCACGCTTTCTCAGCCCACAAGAAAACACTTGCAAAATAAACCCAATGCTAATACTAAAGCTGCCAGACTAATGGTGCATTTGTCTGATTGGTGAAATAACAGATGAGTATTATGGGCTAAGTCTGAATATTTGTGGTAATTGTATGGGAATCTGTACAGTACAGTAATAATTTATGCCCTCATGAAGCCAGACAGTAGCGATAACAGCTCACGCAACTCCACTGTCACTTCAATATCCCACAATGCTTTGCACTCAGGAAACAAAACAGGGCCAAAAAATATTAATGATGTCATATTTCCATATAAAGGTAAGAAAACAGGTACTTATTAAAATAAAATAAATGTTAAGTTAATGAGTATTGCTGAATGTTTAAACACATGAATATGCTATAAATGTTACGATCTTGAAGACAAAAAATTTCACAAGCTGGCATGGCTGTAATATTTCTTATTTGGTTTTATAATGTTAATCAGGAGAGGATGCATCACAATGGTGAAAGTCTGGTCCAGATGTATTGTAGCATGCATAAGAGTGGCTGATGCCTCTCACTGGTCAAAATACCCACTGAGTTATCTTACTGGCAGTATACAGTGGGACCCCGTATCCACCGTTCCACATACCACGGTGGAATCTGCCAGCCCAGTCGCACCCAGCACATCACCCATTGGCCATACCCACGCTTCCCCGCTTCACGTTATATGGGGCTCCACAGATAGTATTATCTGTGGTTTCAGCCATCGGCGGTAGGTCATGGAACGCCGAGGATACAGTGGGCTACTGTGTGTGTGCGTGTGTGTGTGTATGTGTGTCTGTAATGTATAAAATGAAATCAAAATAAAATGTGTACAGATTTCATATTGCTCGGTCAGTGTGATTAGACTGGCACCCGTCAGTGTGATTAAACGGTAACTGCCATCTTGCGACAGAAAAACTGAATGCTTTTCTTAACTGGTATGTTATTAAAAGAAAGAAAAATACAGTTTTTTGATGGAGCAATTTTGTCACATCACAACATGTGCAAAGAAGTGTGAAAAAGGCGGGCGAGGATGAATCTGTCTCAAATCTTTCTTGAGAAAATTTTCTTCAGCTTATTGGGCCTGTTGTGAGGGCGACTCTGCGCAAGTGTAATGATGGGGGATTCTTGGGGGTATAGTTTGGGACTGGGCCTTCGATATAAAAACGTTGCACGGTGATGACGCAAGGGTGTTCGAGTCAGGGTCGTCCAGTGCAATCTGAGCACAGAACGTGGGGGAGGGGGGGGCGTCGTGCTCGGGCACAGTACAAGGCAACTGCGCCTAATTTGAGTCTGCTCATACTGAAAGGAAACCCAAAGGAATTATGGTGAGATTTATTTTAGTGAGAATATCAGCTGCACCTCCACAGAGCTGTCTTTGTTGTTTTGAGGCGAGACCTTGACAGAACCAAGAAAATGGAAAACTGTCCTTCTGTGTCTCTCTCCAGCAATATTGTTTTGCCACTGTTATGACTCTCTGAATTTCCCACACTGCTAACTGGGCTCCTGTAACACTGGTGCTATCAGCAGGCCTGTAATCAGAGCTGGAGATATAGCAAACACATCCATTGTTTTCTTAAGAACGTTATCAGCCAGGGCTCTGGGTACAGTGGCCTGGGAGGGTCCAGTGTTTCCTAAACAGCTGTTCTGGGCAGGGCAGATCGAAAGTGAGCGAGGGCCTCTTTCATGTCCCGCTGCAGCGTTGATTGCAGGATCAGCGTCACTATTTCCTGTGCCGTCACGATCTTTGATCTTGTCGTGACTGAGATGTTTGTTTTCTTGGTGTCCAGATGTCCACACACACGCATGTAAACCGGCCGCCCAGATCCCCCCCCGGTGTCACCTGGCGCTGGGACACATCACAGGAGCCTTTTCATGGGAGGCTCCAGACAAAGGAAGCACCTGTGGCCACCGAGCTGAGCCGGCAGGCAGGGAGGCTATCAGTGCCGGGTGAGCCCAGGTGCAGGTGCCTGTGGGCGGCCGTGTGGGAGCCTGGCTGAGGGCCAGCAGTGGGCCTGAGAGCCTCAGCATGCCCCGGGATGGAGCTGCCAGCATTCCTCATGGTTTATTTGGGCAGAATAGCTGAAGGATGGTGAAAACTGGCACTGCTGGGAGCGACTGAGCAGCACTGGGTGCTGCTGAGTGTCTGTGGACCTTCACAAGTGCTGGCAGTGCAGGCCGGCTTTCCCATCCGGCCCTCCGTCTCCTTTCCTCATCTACCTGTTTTTCTCCACTTTCTTTCTGTCCCCATGTATGCCGCGCCCCCTGCTGACAATGCTGAGGCACAATGATCCTAGAAATATTACGGGGGACAATGGAGCTTATTCACAGAAGCTGCCATGAGTTTCTGTGGGCCGGTAGGAGCCCCCGCCCCCCCCCCCCATCCTTTACCCCGATGACACGTCGTATTCTTTGGCTCACAGCAGCGGCTCCCAGGTTGCCTAGCGACTATCGCGGCGCAGCAGTGCAGCTTTGCTTTGTCTCTCCGCCCTTTTTAAGCCCCTGACCCGCTCCTGAGCCTGAGCATGAGCAGAGCCCCAGCTTTTGTTTGCGGCCCCCTAAATCTAACAGCTCCGGCCATTAGCCGTCTATTGTGTCTGTCCAAATTAGCCCCGGCGGCAGGCAGTGAAAGCCCAGGTGCGGCCTCTGTGTGACGAGTCACAGCCCAGACACTGTCACTGTTTGGGGGGGGAGAGATCCAGAGCGCAGCCGCAGCTGAGGTGAGCAGTCGGGGCAGACAGCAGCATTTGTGTTGTGCCGCGGAGCCAGAGGTGGCTCTGTGCGTGGCCTGGCCTGTGCGGAGCTGGCACCTGACGGCACCCTCGCCGACCCCAGCGGCTCAGCAGAGACCACCCAGCAGGACAGACAGAGGCTGCCGTTTGGAACTGTCTCTGGCGCCGCTTTGGCCCGTACAACGGGGAGGGGGTGTTTGAGAACTGCTTGAGAGAGTCTGGCCTGTTACCCCCCAGCTGCAAGTAGTCTCTTTTGTAAGGGGATTTTCACTCATATTTTGAGCTCAGTGCCGCCTAAGATGGGATCCACCCCCACGCCTCCCATGAGCAGATGGATGGATGGGGGATGGATGGATGGGTGGATGGATGGATGGATGGATGGATGTTGGGATGGATGGATGGATGGATGGATCAATGGATGATTCTGTGGCAAAAAAAAATTCTAACATGGGTCTGCTGGATGGGTCTGCTGGATGACAAAACAGCAAATTATTTAATTCTTCAAGAGGTAGCAGGTGACCACAGGAAGGCAGCTTTAGCATCATGTCCATCAGTGGTTACGACACTGAATGTAGATCCAAACAGGAAGTGCTGGAATGGCGATTTCTTTCCATCACACTTCAGCCAAAATCTCCACCACGAGCCCGCTGTCGTATCTGGGGACCAAATGCAACTTTCGAACATGGAAGTCAAATGTGAAAGTTTAAAGGAAGTCAGTAGCGTGTCAGTCTGTGGTGAATGTTGTTTAGCGAATAATTAGTAAGCAAACATGTTTTGAAGTTAATTTCATGAGGGAAGAGGCAAAAACTGCAGGCTGCATGCGGCGGTGAAGCCTGGACCTGCCGAGTAGCGCGTTGCGTGTCTCACTGCCTGCTAATGAGAAGCGTCTCGCTGGCGGAAGGCGAGGTTGCCAGCGGAGCTGTCCAGCAGCTGGGCCAGGCCGGGGCTGTGCTCCTCAGGCAGGAAATGCCACAGGCAGGCAGCATGCCAGGCTGACGAGCAGATGGTGACCCACAGGGGTCATGGGACCTCCTCAGCAGCGCCTAGCCCGGGCTGGGAAAGGAAGCATCTCTACAGCACAGACAGATGGGTCTATTCCCATGTCCCATCTCCACCCAAACAGAGACCCCCCCCACCACCACCCGACTCAAACACACTCTAGTGGAATTCCAAATGTGCCGGGGAGCCGGGACTTAATCACAGAAAGCGTGCAGAAAATGACGACCCTCCTCCCCCTGTCTTTGTGCTAACAAGCCATTTGCTATCCCTGGCATCTGTGTGCCACGCTGAAAGGGCTCCAGTCAGCACCGTGTCATCACCTGTGTCCATTATGGCTTTGAGAAGAACTAGCTATTTGAGAACGGAGCTGCTATGCATAATGTGTTATACGTCATTGTTATTTATGTAGAGAATCTGGAGTGTTATGAGTGGACATGTGCTGGTGTTTATACAGTGTGTCGCTTTACCCTGCTACTGCAGCTTCTGTTGTCGGCAGCAGGGTGCAATTTCTCTCTGGTCTGGAGGCTCTTTAAGAAAACTGGGACCCACTGGGAAGTAAACGGACCTGGAAGTGATACAGCTGTCCGGCGCTGCGGGATCGCTGCGATAATTTCCACAAAATTGCCTGAACATTGTGAGGAGGATTTTTTTTTCCCTAGACACGCCACATATGGTAATATAGGTCTAACCCCCTGACCCAGCTGCAATAAAAAGCAATTTATCAGAATGCTGAACGACGTGCATACAAAGGCGATTTAATGGCGGGGGTGAGGAGGGTGGGGGCCCGGGGCAGCGGTGAGAAGGGGGGTTAATTGGATGCAGCCTCGGCTTGTCAGGCCGCGGTGATGCATGACATCACGCCGTCACACACACCTGCATGGGGAGCGAAGTGTTCACACGGAGCCGCCGGGCCGCCACCGGTAGCCGGGACAGGCGGCAGGCCAAACGCCGCATAATGTTCGTTTAGGGAGGGCGTGAAAGAAACAGTCGGGAGACATAAGTGCAAACAGGAAGCACACTACGGCAAGAGATTCCAGTGATTAGCATTCACACCCCCCCATGTAGGGGGAGCTCCCGTGGGCTCTGTGTCTTTGTTTGCTTCAGCTTTGGTTGTGTCCCTTTATCAGAAGAGACTTGCTTTCATTTTACTGCTGTAATCTTCCTGCTGTCCCCAGTAACCATGCCGTCTGCCCTAACTACCAGTTCTTATCTGTCCTGCTGGAAGCAGGTCCATGCTGATCAAGAGGAGGTAAATTTCGGGAAAAATGTCTTATCCAGATGTACTAAGGTTAGTCAGCACAGGGCATGATGTAAAAGCCTGTGTCAAAAGCTAATCGCTGCAGTCTAGACATCCCATTACCGAGATTCCTGACCAGCCCTTGGTGGGCAGCTCAGATACAGCACTTGCAGAATGCCGTCCCTTCCCCGCTGTGGATTTTTTGTTTCCATACCCCCTAGAGTGTGTGTACTGGAATCCGCCTGCCTCTGAAGTCTGAAGTTGTTTTTCCCCAGTCAGTGTCAAGATAACTTAGGTTTCTGCCCGAAACTCCTTTACATTCTGTAGAAGCACAGAATCACTCCTTTATATTGCCACTGCTTGTCAGTGGTTCATCCCTGTCTTTATTTGACTGCCATTGCTGATGTCTTTGGCTGGATTGCCATTGTCTGTGCCACACTGTGCTTTTAGCTGTTTCTTGCTTGACACTGAGCTGAATGCCTTATAACAGGTGGGACAATATTAGTTGGCTTCTTACCCCTATGTTTCTTCTGCATGTGATTTGCACACCTGTGGGAGTCGGCGTGCTGTGTGTCAGCCAGCGTGCTGGAGTCAGTGTGTGTGGTCTGTTATTTATCTTCCCGCTTTGCTGTAAATCTGGCCGCAGGCTGGGCAGAGGAATGAAGCCAATCAGCATGCTGATGTCCTGCACGATGTCGGAAGTTAGCGATGCTGGTCCAGAAGTGCCTGTGGGTGTGAGGGTCATCTTCCCAGCCAAGTTCTTAATTGACAAACTCTGTTTGGCCAGTTGTTTGAAAGAGCTGCAGGATTAGTGGCTTCCTGTCTGGGTAACAGGCCAGAGAGGTTGCTCTAGTCCCCGCAGCTCTTGCGTCCCACACGATGTGTCACAGCAGCCTGTCCACACAGAGGAGCGGGGCTCCTTTGATGTGGAGCTGTCCACCCGTGCAGCTGCACTGGCACGGCAGCCATAAACAGATAGAGAGCTTCCTGCTGTAATTAATGAAGCCGTCAGAGGTTGTGCGAGGCAGAGCATCTGAATTATCATGAGCACAATGACCCCTGTTATGGAGCGACAATAAAACGGCATATGGTGAGCAAAGTGGCCCATGTCCTGATGGGAGGAGAAATGACGGGGGGGGCTCAGTGGTGTGCGGCTGTGGTGTGTGGCCATGGTGGGGAGCGGCTGTGGTGTGTGGCCGTGGTGTGCGGCTGTGGTGTAGCCCCATGGTCTGCGGCCATGGTATGGCCCCATGGTGTGCAGCCGTGGTGTGGCCCCATGGTGTGCAGCCGTGGTGTGGCCCTATGGTGTGCGGCCGTGGTGTGGCCCCATGGTGTGTGGCCGTGGTGTGGCCCCATGGTGTGCGGCCATGGTGTGCAGCCGTGGTGTGGCCCCATGGTGTGCGGCCGTGGTGTGGCCCCATGGTGTGCGGCCATGGTGTGAGGCCGTGGTGTGCTCCCGTGGTGTGGCCCCATGGTGTGTGGTCGTGGTGTGGCGCCATGGTGTGCAGCTGTGGTGTGGCCCCATGATGTGTGGCTGTGGTGTGCGGCCGTGGTGTGGCGCCGTGGTGTGCGGCTGTGGTGTGGCCCCATGATGTGTGGCTGTGGTGTGCGGCCGTGGTGTGGCGCCGTGGTGTGGCGCCGTGGTGTGCGGCTGTGGTGTGGCCCCATGATGTGTGGCTGTGGTGTGCGGCCGTGGTGTGTGGCCATGGTGTGGCGTCAGCTGATGGAAATTGATGGAAATTGCCTACATTAAGTAACATTATCTATGACATACCCTGCAAGGGAAACCCGGCCTTGAGTTATCTGTAGTCCGTTATGGACTCTCTATACTTGTTAATTCTTTTTGGTTGCATAAGTGCTAGAAACACGGGAGCATCTGTGTGCTTCTGCAGAGCTTCTGCTTTGGCCACCAGCTGCAGTGGAGCAATTGAACCGGAAGCATCGTGCAGATGGGGTGAGCTGCAGATCTCCGCTTTTCATAGTCGCTCAAGAGGCAGAAACTCGAGTGTGTTCCCTGCCTGTCTGTCACACACCTGTGCAAACACACTGTTTGTTGCAGATCCTAAGTCCTCCGCTTCCAGCAGCCCACACACAGACGTGCCTCCCAGTGGGCTATCAGATTTTTGCTGCTCTCCTTCAGAGGGAACTAGTATTTGAAGTATATGCTGATGGTAGTGGACTTTAAAACACTTCCTACACTTAGGTTGGGCTGATCCTCACTGGCCATTTGGATGACCCACTTAGTTCTGGGGGTATTTTACAAGTATCTTCTGTGCTTGTTTGTATGAGGTGACAGATTATGTACGTTCTACAATGGTCTGTGTCACAGAATTATCCCTGTTTATCAGATACAAGAGAAGGTATACTGGCACTTCATTGGGGCTGATTCAGAGGCAGCCAATTTTATTCTGTCTCTCTTCCTGTCAGGTTGAGGGACTCCCATCGAATAGCCATCTGTATAATCCAGAAGATGAGATTCTTTTTGGCCAAGAAGAGGTTTCAGGTGAGTGATGGTGAATGATATTATTGCAAGACTAGAGAAAAGCAAAAGTCAAAATAGGTTTCTCTGGTCTGTGTCATCAGACTGCGTAATGAACACGAAGGTGCCGCATGTGTTTGATGGGAAGTTAAGAAGGACTGTCAATACTAAATAAAGAGCAAACTGTCAGTTACACCTCTCTGCTGTTTTCCCTTTATCTTCTCTCCTTGTCCCATGTCTCACGTAGGCGTGGATGCCTAAGCACGCGCCCGGGACAGGTGGTCAGGTGCTGCTGCATAATGGCAGACATGACTTCAGTGTTGACTTTTGCTACCACAC
Organism: Petrocephalus schoutedeni; assembly: GCA_026780765.1. Classification (NCBI taxonomy): domain Eukaryota; kingdom Metazoa; phylum Chordata; class Actinopteri; order Osteoglossiformes; family Mormyridae; genus Petrocephalus; species Petrocephalus schoutedeni. The sequence goes on along the minus strand of JAODKL010000009.1, from coordinate 269,065 downwards.
CGCTGTGTTTCTTCGTCTAAGTACAGAGTGCTTAAGAGGCGCGCCTGATTAGGAAACACTTGGATTCTGTGGCAAAAGTGCGCCTCACACTCGTCCTTCGCGTTGCACGGCTACTTGAGATTAAGTCAGACAAAGCAAGCCTCTGCCAACTAGTTCTGGTTTATTAGCGAATCTTGAGGTAAAATGGAGGCAGTGAGCAATTCTAAATTGCTTTTGGAGCAGTGTTCTCATCTTCTGTGGTGGATCCTGTATTCACCAGTTTAAACCAGTCTTTGTTTAATTATATATTAAGAGGTGGTATCTCTTATTATCATTTATGTTATGGTACATCATGGGATGCTTATGATTCTAGAGAGGTGGGCAAAGTAAGAGTAAAAAGTAAAAATCCAGACCAGGATTTTGTTTCAACCAAGTAGTTGAGTACGCTGT
>JAODKL010000009.1:252384-268536 GCA_026780765.1 Petrocephalus schoutedeni | reverse complement strand
GGAGCTTCGTGCCCTGGATGTGCATCCCACAAATCTCCATCAACTGCAAGATGCTATCCTATCAATATGGGCCAACAGTTCTAAAGATTGCTTTCAGCACCTTGTTGAATCAATGCCATGTAGAATTAAGGCAGTTCTGAAGGCGATAGGGGGTCAAACACTGTATTAGTATGGTGTTCCTAATAATCCTTTAGGTGAGTGTATGTCCCGTCATACAAAATTAATGTACGAGGCGCAGGCATCCAGAGAGGAGTGTTTCGCAGAGTTCATAGCTGTTCCCGTTTATATTATCCGAGTTAATAGCCACCTACCAGCCAATCAGAAAACAGCATTTGTTGTTTCAGGGTAAATTTCCATGTGATCCAGCAGCAAGCACGTTATAATACAGCGATGCGCGCACACGTGGAGGGCAGAGAAGGTGGAAGTCGGAGAGTAGGACCCGATGGATGCGGTAGACAGGGCTCTCAAGTGTCATGCATTGACTGTGAGAGACAAGCTTGACAGATGTAATCTCACTTCAAACTTTAATGAATCTTAAGGGCCCTGAATATGAGTAACATTATTGTTGTATCATAATGGTAAAGATTCACTGTGTCTCCTACCTTCCTGGGTTTTTTACTCATGTGTCTGTTTGCCTGTTTCTTTATAGGATACATGCCTTTTTCACACCGATGTCTGTACTAAAGGCCATTCATGACCTATCCTTCTGCATTTAATTTATATGAATCTGCCCCTTCCTGATGAGTGTTTGACAGCGATTGCTATGCTATGTTACCCTTTGATATGTTAGCAAGAAATAAGGTAATTAACACCTCCATCAGCCACACTTTAATTATTAAGTGAATCTACTACAGTCTTCTTTATTTGCACCTTCAAAGGTGTCTTCTGTTAGTGTTTGTAACTGAGCACTGACTGTAGCTTAATATTCTATAAATGCTATGTATTCATGGCCCGTTCAGTAACTTTAATCTTCAGCATGTGAATAAGCACCAGGTAGTCTCCTTGCAGTATTTTTACTGTTAACCTAGTTTTTATTGTGTCTCGTTATGCATCAGCAATAAATGCTATTTTACAGTAAAGCCTATAAAAGCTTAAATATATTGATACTGATTCATGGTTTATTCTAGTCGATGCTGGATTTATATATCCTATTCAAATGCTTATTCAAGCACGTAGCCACTATGTTCAGCAAAATATTCAGAAAAACTGTATTCAGCAGTTATTCTGTATCAAAGTACAGCATTCAGCATGTCATGCTTCAAACTGTATTTTTAAGAAATTTCTACCGTGACATTACCCTCCTGTTTACAATCAACCAGTAGAGCTTGGAGTCTATGTCGCGTGTTGTGTTTGATTCGCTTTTGAAATGTGCATTAAACACAGAACAGAAGGGAGAGCAATATAGTGCATTACGGAAGAGAAGTTTTCAAGGGCCATTATATTACAAGTGAGGGGACCTTAGATGACCGAGCATTCGACTGGATTTCTGAGTACTCTGGCTTAACTGAGTAGACTAGATCTTCAGTTGAAGCAGCAGCAGCAGACGCATGACCCAAAGCATAAAACCATGTAAAAGCATGTGTTGCATTTGCAGAGAGAGAGCAATGAAGGTAGACTGGATGTTAGCTTAGCAGCTTTACTTCTAGAACAGTGTTTCTCAATCTTGCTCCTGGAGCCCCACCTGCCAGGAAGTTTTCACCCCAGCCTGACCTTAATTAGCATCAGGTGATTCTTAGTGGCCTAATAATGAAGGTGGTAGGTTGTAAGCAGTGTGCGTTTGATCTAAATCTTCCCGGCAGTTGGAACTCCAGGAGCAGGATTGAGAAACACTGATCTAGAAAAAGAGGTGACAGCCACTACAGACGTAGAGGTACAAATACTTGTACCATAAACCAGAGGTGGGCAAAGTAAGAGTAAAAAGTAAAAATCCAGACCAGCCCACCCTCCCAGGCTTCCCCAGCACCGACAAAAGAGCATATCCCCCTTGGGGAGTCTTCAGAGGCGTTGACCACATGGGACTTTCAATCACACACTACTCCATCAGACAGTCTGTTACAGAGTACTCAACTACTTGGTTGAAACAAAATCCTGGTCTGGATTTTTACTTTTTACTCTTACTTTGCCCACCTCTGTGATTCTATAGTCCTCATGGGCATGAACATACCCAAGGGCAGGAGAATGAGCACATGCCCGGGCCCTGTTTTGCAGCAAGCGCGTAAGCCTTACGATGTGCGGGACGTGATAGAGCAGTACTCACAGGGACACCTAAACCTCATGGTGCGCATCAAGGAGCTGCAGAGGAGGTGAGCTCACTGGCCTGCTGGTGCCTGCTGTCTCAGCATCTACAAATAGAAGGTAGAAGGCAGCAGTAACTTCAGGTGTCAGTTTGCCTTTTTAGTAACTATAATTAGTCCCTGAACAGGGGTCCAGTGTCTTCATGTGCCAGAACTGCATGTGTGTGTGTTTGCTTTCACAGGCTTGACCAGTCCTTGGGGAAGCTGAGCTTATTTCAGAGCAGCTCAGGTACAGTCGCATGCCTAATTCAGGGGGTGGGTGTATGAGCTGTGCATTTGAGCTGTGTGTATGAGCTGTGCGTATGAGCTGTGCGTATGAGCTTTGCTGGACGATTGCCGTCAGGAAGAGCCACAGTACTAAAGACTCAATCAATAATCAGTTTCCACTCAGGCCAAACTGACTGATTGCCCAGATACTGACTCAGTCTCTGCCGTTAGCACGGAAACACAAATGAAAACCCACGGTCAGTGGATGTCCAGGCTGGACGCTAAAGCCTACACTCTCTGCCTTTCTCTCCTGACCTCAGGAGTTGGTTTTCCTTCCTCTGGCCATTTATTTTTCTTCTCTGTCACACACCCGCCCTTGTTTGCCCCAGTGCTGAACTGTACTATCAGATACTCTCTGCCAGCACATCAGAATATTGAGGCTCTTCCAAAAATCACACTAAATCCATTTCCTGGGGAGTGCTGCATTTGGCCCCGTAGTAGGCAGTCCCACAGAACATCAAAGCTGCCTAAAGGCCATCCCTTACTGTCAGACCTTTCAGAAACATGTTTCAGGATGTGATTTCAGACATGTGTTCTTTGTATTTTTTGCACAGATTATTACTGTCTTACTATTTGCCTGTCTGTCTCTCTGTCTGTCTCTCTTTCCCTCTCTCTTTCAGGTTCTTTCGCTTTCTGCTGCGTGCCTGGATGCCGCCATAGCACCTGACTGCAGAACATTCCACACTGTCTCAGTTGTTGGTCGTAACATCTCAGCTTATTCAAACCACCTTTCTTTCCTGTTGCAGAGAGGACTAGAGACAGAGGGAATAACACCATCGGTTCCAGGATGAATAGGATGGAGGAGAAGGTAAGTTCTAGCTTTCTGTGGTGGAGCATTGCATCAGCACTGCTGGTCTTTAGAGGGTTGGGTCAGTTGATTTACTAGCACATGCAAAGCTACAGTATGATGCAGTACTTTTTCCTCTTTCACATTTATAGTGTGACAGAGCAGCCTTTCCAGATTAATCCTTAGACTGATATTTTCACAGACCTTTCTGTGGAATTTGTCTGTGCTCCTGATTTGCTTGTCCTTATTTGTTCTATAGGTTAGAAAACAAAAGAGTAACTCACGCTAGGGATAAATAAAATGCTTTTAGCATGGGCCATGCTGACAGTCTGCTGCTTTGTTTCAGCATCTAATTTAAGATGCTGTAATGACAAACAAGCTTCCCTGCTTGTGTTGGCCTGCCATATCTCAAACAGTTTATGCTCAGTATGCAGAGGACCCAAGGGGTTATGGGTGTTTTTAATTGCCAGAGCTGGGATAAAAAAAGTTTCCAGACATTGTTTATGTTTATAATTTTTTTGTTTATGCTGATTTTTGGTTTTGTTTTTTATTTTTTGAAGTGGTTTCCATACCTCTGGGGGTGTATTTGAACTAAAGTAGACTAAGTTATTGGAAGGCAAGCCATCATTTGTCTTCTGATGTTCTGTATTGTTGATTTGCATTGCTAAAGCCTGGTTTGTACTTTATGCTTTCCGCGTGCACTTTTGTGCGCTTCCAGCTGGGGACGGTTGTCTGCCCGGCAGGTTGTGTTCATACTACATTTGGCTGAGGTTGCAGTCAATGCATGCGTACTGCAGTTATATTCCTCCAGACCAGCAGAGGGCAGATGTCATCTTCTCGGTCTGAATGAAGCTTACGCAAACGCAGGAAGGGATAAGGTTTATAACAGCAAGTTTCAAGTCTTCTCGCCACGTGTTTAGAGGACAAGACCAACAATGATACTATGGCCTCTCAGAGTGAGCTGCTTTTGGAAATGAATGGTGTGGTAGACCCGCAATGTTCTGTGGTTTCAAAATAATAAAAACAACATTTTTTTTATAAAACTACCTAACAGATGTCAGCTTTTGTCTCACACACAATACAGATAGCAAATATGTTTAATGTTTACCTCTGCCTGATCATGTTTCTCATTTAAAGTAATATTTGATTATTATAACAAAATATGATTTTTGGGCAGAAATCAACAACAACCACGACATAAGTGGAATATGTCATTAATCTTGAACAAATATAAATGCGACAAGGTTTCTAGACCTAATGCTATAATGAGCCTGGTTGGACAAATCTCTGAAATTGGGGCTGCCACCTACTAATGCCACCTAATGTAGAAATCTGGAACACAGAAATCTGGGCTACACGCGCACCATCCGCAGTTGTCGCAGCCAACTTGTGATGACGAAATTTACATCACGTCCCCTCGTCCACAACCGAAAGCACATGCGAAAAAGTGAAGTATGAATTGGCCTTAGGACATTCACTGGTGCATTCATAAAGTTTGTTTTAGAGGTGTGTTTGGCGATAAATGTATTCTTTTGTTAGCCTGGTTGTGGCATCGTCTCTCTGTGAGTTAAGCAAATAGGTTGCAGTTTGGCAGAAAAATAAAAAAAATAAGACTGTAGGCTGTTGCTTTGAATCCATCACAAACAAGTTCTTGTCCAAGATATCCAGCCACAGAACATTGTGTGCTGTTGGCAGCGTCATGCTCATACTAGCCAATCTGTAGTGTGCCTGGGCATGTTTGACCCCCAAAGTTCAGTTCGTTTGATTAGTGTGATCACTCCATACTTGAAGAGGTAGGTACGGGTATAATTTAGTTAGACTCGGGCACGGTATGCATCTAGTGTGATTGCAAACTGTGCCCTAGCGTGGAACTCAGACATGACATCAATGATGTGATTTAAAAAACGTGGCAGCAAAGCAACTACTTTGGTCCATGACAGAGGTGCAGACCAGCTAGGGAGTGGGGAGGGAGGATTATCGTGCTCCAGGATGGTACAGGGCAATCGCAGTCCGCAATAGGCTTTATTGGAACAATTAGTTGCATGTCCAGTGTGGTATCTTCTGTCCCTAGAGGCTAAGGGTAGTTTAGCATACATTGCGATGGAAGAGAAAACGATTTTTAACATGTTATAAAGCATACATTGCAACATTTCACTGTATATTGTTTTGTAAGACATTACAGCAACTGTTTCTTTCGGGGTTAAAGTGGGATTTGGCAGGTGGGGGAACCCTAAGATCCAGTGTAGGGGTGCACGGGGAAAAATGACTCGCCTCAGAATACTCCCATAGTCACTCAGGCTATGAAAGTACACTGAGGCTACGAGAACGATTTCCATCCACACAGGCAGCCTACATTGGACATACTTGCATCCATACAGTGATTACTTTCTTTTTATGCAAATATGCAGCAGTCCTCTGTGTAACTTGCTCTATAGCTGGATACAGGTCAGAAACAAAACTGCGATTCTAAAATGGAGTTTTCCGAAGTATACGGCTGTGAGAGCCTTTACAGAAGTCTCTGTTTTTGAGGATTGAAAACTCTGGGGTGGATGAAAGGCCAGTACAGTGACTAATGTCTGCGTTTTTCAACGAAAACGTAGCAATGTGGACGTAGCCTCATGTTGGCAGTGGGACCAGTATCATAGCTGAAATCACCCCAATCACGCTGACAGTGCGTGAAGACAGAGAAGGGGAAGAGGGCCCCCTCACCCCCGTGCTAGCTCCACCCCTCACTCTCAGGCTCCGCCCCACCTGCTCAGACACCGTCCCTCATTCTCAGGCTAAACCCTGCCTGCTCAGCTCCACCCCTCGCTCTTAGGCCCTGTCCCTCACGCTCAAGCACAGCCCCTCACTGACATACTCTGTCCCTCCTGCTCAGATACCGCCCCTCACGCTCAAGCTCCGCCCCAACTGCTCAGACGCTGTCCCTCATTCTCAGGCTAAACCCCGCCTGCTCAGACACCACTGCTCACTCTTAGGCCCTGTCCGTCCTGCTCAGGCACCGCCCCTCACTGTCATGCTCCGCCCTGCCTGCTCAGGCACCGCCCCTCACTGTCATGCTCCGCCCTACCTGCTCAGGCACCGCCCCTCACTGTCGTGCTCCGCCCTTCCTGCTCAGACACCGCCCCTCCCTCTCAGCTTCTCTGCTTATTTTTCTGCTATTTATCATATACCGTATATCAAAGTTCATCTTGGAGCTGAATGTCGGGAGAGCTGAGTGCCAACAATCTCTCTTTCTCTCTACGTTCCAGCCTTGGAAAAGCAGTGGCAAAGCCCCTTGACACCCACCCGTAAATAATAATGTGGCCTCATTCTAGAAATTACAGCCATTTGGTTTTACAGCCTGAAAATTGCAAATTATTTTAATGAGAGCAGTATGAGTATCAGGGCCCCTGTACATTTTGGGGAGCACTATGTTAACAAGAGGCTTATTCAAAACAAATGTTGGCTCCCCGGAGCTGACCTCACCTATTATATAATTATATACTGGGTAACAACAAAAATGAACCTTAGCTGTCCCCGATTTGCCGGTCAGCCTCTGAGGGTGGGGCAATAAAAACGGAATTCTTTATCTAATATCATGGCAAATGAATGGATGAACTGCTCTCAGACAGTCTTCTTGAGGTCTTTTGCTGGAGTTAATATACAATAGATTGTATTACTGGAAGCCTTTCAGATAATTTTATCTCACTGTAATGACCCTGTCTGCAGACACTGATAAGGGAACAGATGCCCCCAGGGACCCCAAAGAGTTCCTATCCTGCATTTATCCCTGGCTTTTCAACAGCGGCTGCCACTTGTTAATTATGACCATTTTACTGGTCTGCCCAGTGCAATTATAATGTAAGGGACTTTTCCAAAGATTTTCTCCAGCCTGCACATCAGACCATGGGAGCATTCGGGGCTCTGAATGTGGACCAGAATGTCTCATCTCAGCTGCTCATGTGGGTAATTGCGTGTAGGCTGCACTTTTGATGGACAATATGTGTCTTCATCTGCTGTCATGATATAAATCATGAAGGTTCATGCTCTGCTGGCCCATGTGAATAGACCAGCGGCAGCCACGCTAATGTGAGCGAAGGGGACATGGTCTGTTAGTTTGAGCGTCGCTCCAAGGTCACACTGTATTTGAAGGGCGATTGTACAGCCGGCATTATCTCGGCCTACGGATGATTCTGGGTTGTATCACTGCCTGCTTGTCTGTGTCTTTGCCTCCCCCGACCGGCAGTGACTGCGGACTTGAAGCCGGACAGTCTGGCTCCGTTCCTTTGCTGGAGCAGCTCCCCGAGGTGGGCTCCAACACAATGAAAGAGGGAGCCTGCTCTGTGTTTTATGCAGAGCTTTGGCCTGTGGCCAGAGCCCAGCTTTGGCAAAATGGGAGTGCAGAGAGAGAAAAGAGAGGAGGGCTTATTCTGTGGATTTATACTGGGTGACGGGCCGTCCACACGCACAACCTTAAGCAAAGAGGCATGCGGGTAAAATGTGCTCTCATTGTCTTTAGCCAATCAATGCCCAAGCTGTAGAGTTACTTTTCCCTGGAAGGCTGATTTCATATGTGAAAATTTACCCATATCACCATAATAATTTTCCCTCTACTCCAAAGTGTGTTACACCTTTGCTGTGGTGTCTTTTGTAATATTTAGCAAAACAGAAATTAGCATGTACCACCATTGTAACAAGTTGCAAGTCACGTGAGAAGGAATTCAATAAAGGACAAGCATTTGATTCTGAGAAATGAGTAACATTTCTGAATGAGCACCAGGCCCACAACTTTTGTTATAGAAGTAGGTTGAGAAGAACATTGTATATGGCTTATATCAAGCATCTTTCTGATTTTTCAGGAGTTATTTGTGTGCTTAAATAACAGAAAAATCACACAACAAGTTTGTGGAGAATTAGGCCAAATGGCAACAGGAACAGCGCATCACTGATACACATTTCAATTATTTATTGAACACAGCTTTTATATTTCTAGTACGACTGTATATCACAAAGTTTTAAATGCCTGTTCTGTCTTGTGTTTAATTTGAATAAAATATGTCTGAAAGTCAACTGATACGTAAAGGTAACTTATCTAGCAGTACACAGCTTCTTCTTAATGGGTTATTTATTTCTACGTAGTGAGAGAAACAGTCTATTATAGAGCAGACTAAAATAGCCGTGTGAGCCTGTGTTAGCTTATGTGAGGGGCAGTAGAGCCAGACACTGCATAAGAGCCCTTTCTTTATCCAACCCTCGAATGCTGCCTGTGGTTGCCCAGCATAGGCTATATATAGGGCACGTCAGCTTCCACAGGGACGTTTGTTGTAGGGGGTAACTGTTATTAATCGGGGAGCACAAGAAAACATTAGGCCAGGTGGTGCTAAGACAGGGCCTAGCATTGAGCCTGCAGTGTGCCCAAACCCAACCACACTTCAGGAGGGGAGAAGCCGCTGTTGACTCCTTCTAAATATACACATGAACCTTAGGTTTCTATGGCATAAATGTGTGCATGTTTCTGGCTTTCTGTGTGTGTTCATAGTTTATAATGTACCTTTCTGGATGCGTTGGGTACTGTATGTATTTTTGTCCTTTGAACTGAGTACCTGTGTGGCTGTGCTCACTTCAGAATGCATCTATTAATGCACCTCTGCTCGTTTCTCAAACGGTGGGGAATAAGCAAGAGGGAGTGGGCTGCATCCGGGCGCTTTTCTCTCTCAGACAGGACAATACTGTGGACCAGGAAATAACTGCTTAATGAAGCGCTTAGTGCTGGGAAGAGTGGAGGCTGACAAAGATCCATAATGCACCGCAGAAACCTCGCCAGGCTGCTCTGGGGGTGTGTGTGACATGACCAATCAAACTGTGCAGTGAAAGCAGTGATGTGGAGCCTGTGAGAGGGACTGTTTAGGAGCACATTGTCCTGAAGGCTGGGCGAGACGGAGAGACAGTGTCCAGCTCCTGCTACAGCGCAGCATCCCCCGCATCTCAAGCTGTCCCTTTGCTTCCGTTATCGTCTTCTTTTAATGGGTTACATGAAAACAAGTGAATAAAAGTTACACAAATACCCAGGACAGGATGCATACCTCACTGTCTAGACGTGACTGTTTGATTCGCATAAGTCAAGTTTTTGCTGCTTTGTTCGCTATGTGTTCCTGACATCTGGGAACTGTCTTACATTCGGCCTTTTTATTGTTCCTGTTGTTCTGTTGTGTTGTGTAGTTGGATCTGTCTTCTATCTATCTATGTTTTATCTATCTATGTATTTATGTACAGGATTAAATAGAGAAGTTGAGGTTTATACCTAACGCTACGGCAAGTTCTTCTGAAGATCTTAACATGAGCATGAAACGCGCTCTGGCTGATTAATTCAGCATGGTTCGTGATTTTAAGCAGGACTGGGGCGGGGTTCTATTCCACTATAGGGCACATACACACATCGAGCAATTTAGAAACGCCAATTAACTGCACGTGTTTGCACTGTGGGAGGAAACCCATGCGACAGACGGAGAATAGTAGAAAGAATGAAAAAAGAATTCTAAAGAATGGCTACTACTTTAAACTACTTGAATGTACGAAGTTAGATTTAAAGTAGGAGTGTAGCCCCGAGGTCCTATAAGTTCATCTTATTTTTAATGTTAGAGCTGCAGCGAGAATCGTCTGGAATCAAAAGATTTCTTACAGTGAAGCAGAGGAAGCTCCTAGCATTGGGAACATGTTACTGTACCCGAGGGTAGGGCTGGCACATCCAGTCCCAAAAAATACCTCCAAGTCCACTAGCTCCAATAATAAAGGTGTGGATACCTTGGCTGGACTTAAAATAAAATGAAGGGAGTTGTTCATTTCAGAGGGGTTAGTCCATCTTGGGTGGCCCATTCCTAAAATGGATTTGCGTGTGCCTATGTTTGTGGTCTGGTAATATTGCCATATTTATGGTAACCTGTCTCATTGTAAGTAGCTATATTACATTTTTAGTGTTTATATGGTTTTTCCAGTGATCATGTGCCAGTCAGGCAATTCATTTCACTTCAAATTAAGACACCTTTGTCTGGCATTTCTGTGGAAAAAAAAACATCAGGGGAAAAATCTAGTACTATCAAAGTCCTTCTTGGATATGAGTCTTGGAGTGTTTCAGAGAGGCATTCTAATTGTTTTTGGCTTAGAAAGGGATAGGGATAAAAAGGAGATTTATGATGTTTTTCTTTTTCTTATTCTAATAAAAAAGGCAATGATATTCAATGAAGTGCCTTTTGGAAAATCATCAGAAAAATAATCTAGAAGGAAAGAAGTAAGTAAAAAAGTAAAAAAGAGGGCTTTTAGCATTCGAAGTGTACAAATTGGATGTGATATTAAAACAGATCACTTTGATCAAAGCTTAGATCCAAGGATTAAGGTGAAATAAAAGTGCAGGAATGAATCGAGTCCAGTAAAACACACACAATATGGCCTCTTTTGATTTTCAGTGTTTAGCGACACCTCATTGACCCCTAAAAAGCATTGATTTGTGTACTCTCCTGTCAAGTGCAGGTATGTGAATCTAGAAGAGTGTTCTGGCCAGTATAACTTGCGTGGACACTTGTTTATGCCGGAAGAAACTGCAATAAAAAGTCATTACGAGAAGGCAAGATGGAAATGCGGCCTGTGTTGTAGTTGGCTTTGGTTTGGGTGACTGATGGCTGAGGGCTCAGGAATGATCTGAGAGGATTCTGATGCCAGAAACCAATCTTCTCTTCTCAGAAGGTGAACAATTATTCCCATAACATGCTTTATTAGAAGGAAAGTGTACCCTAGCCAGAAGTGCTTTGCTGGAGTACACCTCAGCCATTGACCTTGTCCGTGCACTCACCCCCCACCCCCAAGAAAAACTGCATCCATCGTCTCCAGCCATTCATTTGATAATACCCAGCCCTTCAGATAAACAAGGGATACATTCACAGGAAGAATGAGAGTTTTTTTTAATGCCTCTTTTTTATCGATAGAGTGGAAATTATGGTTCACTTGAGGCCAAGACTGTGAGCCATTCATTAGCCTGAAGGAGGGGCTCTGCCAGGCGGGGCGGAGATCGGAAGGGAGCTGCCACGGGTGCTGAGCAGGCTTATGGTCACTAGTACACGTAAGATGGAGTTTGATAGGGGATGAATAGAAGCATGTATGTGGACTCATGGTTCAGTGGAAAGCTCTATTGCCTGGGTTGGGGGCTGGACTTTGCTCTGTGTGCACACTTTGTGTGTCCTGCCCGTGTTGTGTGGCGTTCCTCTGTATACTGTGATTTCCCACGAAGTCAGAAATCTCTAAATTGCTCATACTGTAATGGGTGCTTTTCCATCGCATCAGGTTCCATGCTTTTGGTACCACCACTGAATTATATCACAATATGAGACGGGGTGTTTTGTACTACATTCAAAAAATGATGGTAGTATATATATATATAATACTAAGGAATAAATGCCTGGGGTACTGATACATCAGTCATGTTCCTGCACAGATCACACGCATGGACCAGACGCTCAACTGCATTGCAGAAGCTCTCAGCCGCCTGCTTCCTGGGTCTATTACAGTGGTACCTGAAGGGCTCCCAGGGGACCAGGCTGTGGGCCCCGCTGTGCATTGGCCCCCTGCAGAGTTGCCCAGCCACCGTCTGTCTAGGTTCCAGAAGCAGAGCGCCAGCATCTCCCTGGACGAGGACCCATGAAGGGATGTGTGCTTACAGGGTGTGTCGCTCTCAGCTGACGCTGGGGTCCCGTGTTACTAACACTGCAACAAGCCGTCAGTACAGTGCCTAAAGAAGAAGAACTGTATAGCAACACGTTGCAGGTTTAAGTACCGATAGGAGCTGTAGCATTGTACTCGCAGGAATGGAACTTAGCCTAAATTGTTTCAGTGGAATAAGCAGATCCTAATATGGGTACAGCACAGGTCAGTCCTGTACGCATCTGCTTCTCATTATTTTCACTGACAACATCATCTGTTTTCTATAAAATCGCACTATGTATGTAATGCTCACTGAGATAACTGAAACATTAATATTACCTACCAAATTTTTCCTACTGTGCTTTTCATGCTCTTTTATTACTATAAAATTACTGCGTATATTAAATTGATAATTGATGTCCCCAAAAATTTGTAGTCCGGTGTCAGTTTCTCCTGATCTATAACCATGTAATAACTAACGACCACTGTCCTATGCAGATTCACACAGAAACATCACGTTGTGATGTTGCTGTCTGTCACTGGAGAAGAGCTCCGCATTCTGTAGCTGCTGGCCCAAGCAGTCTGCTCCATAATGTTAACCTGTCTTGAAGAGTAAAGGGTAAAACTTTTTGATGTTCGAATCTTAGGAACAGTACAGACATGGCTCTGGGATTGCATATGTAAAGATTCACATTTATTAGGCACTTCCTGTCCTTCCAGATCAATATGTATACAATCTTACTTTATTTTATTTTGTAATATAGCGGATATATGGTGCATTATATATATGATATGTATGCTTGTTCTTTTCTTTTTTTAATTAAGTGATATGAATCAGAATTTTATGAAACTGAAAATGGTGACTTTTTATGGAATTGAAAATGATTCAAAGGTGAATATTAAATTAACTAAATTCTCTTTTTTACTTAATAGTTCTCAGGGTGTCTTTATTCATTACATGGATATGGATTCTTTGATATAATAAAATATTTATGAAGCTTTGGATTTTGTCTTTTTCTCTCATGTCATTTTGGGATATTCACTAAAGCTGGACAATTCTGTTTTGAAATATATATAGGCTTCCTGGATGAGTGATTATATGCTTGAGAATGCGTGTGCAGTGGGTTACAGGAGAGCTGAGGCTGACACACAGCAGCTCAGATGCAGAGACTAACCATTCCTGCTTTCCTAAACCTGCCAATGATGAACTGCCACGTAAAATCTTAATTGAGAAGCCCTGTTGTTTTCAGGCAGAACATATATTTTTAGAAAACAGGAAGTGGACCAATTCTGATTCTGCATTTTTCTTGTTTTTTTTCCTTTGCATATTCTAAATTATTAAAAGCACCCCAGACATGCACATGTTTTATATTCAAACTGGATAAAAGGGAGAGTAATAGAAATGTGTGTAATTGAACCCATCATGCAATTTTATTCCTTCTATGGATTTCTTATACCTGAAACGTAGAGCCTGACCTGTCCCATGAGTATTCTGTATTTATGTAATGTTACATAATGCCATATTTGTTTTGTGTGGGTATTTCTTAACTAAACTCAGTGACTTTGGGGCACTGTCAAGGCACACAGGAGCAGCTTCTCAGCCCTCCTTCACAGTCCTTTAGAGTGCTGTGACAGATGAATGAGGCTTCATGTCACATGACCATCTGAGCACTGTGACAGATGAATGAGGCTTCATGTCACATGACCATCTGAGCACTGTGACAGATGAATGAGGCTTTATGTCACATGACCATCTGAGCACTGTGACAGATGAATGAGGCTTCATGTCACATGACCATCTGAGCACTGACGTACCTTGTGTTGCCTTATGACTGGACTTATGCATGCGGGCGCAATGCTGAGGGCAGTGCTTAGACATTCAGGCAGAAACACTGATAGTTTTGACATGGTTTTGACAGCGACAATGATGTAACATTGAAGAGACACATATATAATGTCCACACAATGCAAATTTTGTGCATTTTTTACAGTGTGTTAATTTCTGCTAGCTTGTCATTTTTTCCTTCAGATAATACATGGTTGTTGATGCGGTTCACTGGTATCTTCATGCTTTCAACAAATCAGATGGTGATGCAACCAGCTCGGTTTGGTCACACTTACTAGCAGTGCCGTGTCACGGGTTAGGTACGGCTCACATGTTTTGCAACGGCAAACCATGGTTAATGAATCATGATGCATCTTTTACCATATTTGTTGATGATTTACTTGTGATTTGTATTTGTGCCCTGTCAAGTAAAATGTTACCGCCGAGTCTGACTCCACCTTATGCTCTTCTCGGGAATGTATTTTGTTTTCTTTGGTCCCAGCAATCACTGTAAATAATTGTTTTGTGCATCAAACTTGGTTGACATCACAAGTTACATATTTTTACAATCACATGTTTTCCTGATGGGGAAATTGATCTGGTCCATGATGAGGTCCATGCACACACACTCGTCTGTGAGCAGTGCTTCACCAGCAAGAAGTTTTTCCTGGACTTGAAAATTTCATGCAATAAGGTTCCGCTGTGGTATGTATTAGTTTTAAGGCATACTGCAGTGGAAGGCATACTGGGGAGACCCAAAAATCCTAACTAATTCTCCTATTATTGTATTTGATGCTAAACATGTTACTGAAAATCTAACCCAACTATCCTGTCCACCGAATTGCCAGCTACTTTTATCGTAACAACAAAATTTCAGTACTTGCTGTAATTAAATAATTTCTTGTCGGGGTATACTGACAAATGTCCATTGCAGGTTTTGATTTGTATGTGTGTGCCAGGGGAGGCTTCTGTCATAGACATCTCCTCAGAGCTTCTCAGAATCTGTTCGAAGAATGGGCCGGGTGTAGCAGTGATGAGGGCTGCTTTCAGTCAGGGAGTGACTGCCACAAGTGAGGAATGGCTGACTAACCCAGCAGAGCCCAGCCATTCTTCCAGTTCATAGCTCTGCCACGCCTATTTAGAACCGCCTGCAACAACAGTGGGACCAACAGCCTTCCTGGTGCACTGGTGCACATTGCTGTGCTGTGAACACATGCAGCTGACTTCGGCAATCCAGTGAGACAGCAAATAGTGTCTGGGCTGATAAAGAGCAAAGTGATTACACAAACTGATTTAAAAACGATCCCTGAGACATTGTCTAGTAAATAAGTGGGAAAAGAAAACAACTGGCACGATTATTTTGCATAAAGCGACACTGGGGATCGAGCAACCTGAGCTGATGTTGTTTGTTGTTCAAGTGACATGCCGTAGTATCAGTCAGACGTGCTATATTTGCAAAGGCCGAGCAGATGCAGACAGGCCTGCTTTGCGCAGCGATTGTCCTGGACAAAGGGGGCGCTGTTAGACACTGAGGTCCCCCCCTGCGTGGTGAGTCCCCTCGGCCAACCTCAATCACACACTTCAAACAAAAGGTGATGCCTTTGCCCAAAAGAGGCACAGCGTTTCTCCAGTCACTGAAGGTTCGTTGTCCAGACCCTTGGCTATGCTCCTGAATGGTGTGCTTTGCTTAAACTTTAATCTTACAAATGAATTTGAATTTGAGCACATCGAAAAAAGACTTTCACGGGCTCACGAATGATGTGTGGATAACCATAAATAACTAAATAGACCTTTTATTTTGTGAGCATATTATGTGTATTCAGTAGGGATGAACAGTATTGGAAAAAAGTTCACATTGTGATATTTGATATTCTTTTTCTTTGATATACTAAAACATAATGGAGTTGAAAATGTCCCCGAAATGAACAGCAGCCAAATATAACCACAAATGTCTGTCAAATTGGTAAGTGTTGCCACAAGTCATGCAGACAGACACAAAGCAGTGCTGACAAATCACTTGTTTTAGGTCAAAATTGGCTCTATGGAATCCAAAAATATTTCCATGCAGTGGAAGACTAATGTCTTTTGATGAACAGATCTTGTTCGCTTTTCATCTCCTCACTCATTTAGTTAAATTTCTCACAGCGAGCCACACAGTCTATGAGCGAGTCAAACAACAAGGGTGAAAATGACCATGATTGGCTCAGAGAGCGCATGCAGAGCTCATGCAAAAGCAGGGGATAAACTTTGGTAATCAACGGGGGCGTTGGGGGCGAGGGGGGTTGTATGTCCCACTAGGGGGTCTCAGT
>JAODKL010000009.1:236589-252284 GCA_026780765.1 Petrocephalus schoutedeni | reverse complement strand
GAGGACTTGGGGGGGGGGGGGGCACAATTTATTTAATTGTAGGCAACATTATGACATTGCTTTAGGGCTGGGAGGTTTACTTACTTAATCACTAATACGCTCAAACATGACTAGCATGCCCTGTGCCCTTTCCTCCATGTATTTCTTGCATATAGTCTTCACCATAATTTGCTGTGCTGCATGGGAATACTCACTCAGAAAAAGATGTACAAATGTACAGTGTCCCCAGCAAACGAAGGAAAGGAGGTAAGAAGTGGTTGGCTCAAGTCAGCAGGAGAAATCTCAAAATAACTAAAGATTACAGCAGCAAAACAGTATGTGTTGTGATAATATTCAATCACTGCATTTACACTTAAAAAAAATAAAACATACAATTCAGAAGCTTAATCTTTGACGTATTAAAAATGTGAAAGTCACATGCTCCAATCCTCTAATATTAAAGTAAAATGACCAAAAAATAAGCCATTTTCTCAAATTCCACAAAGCTGGAAGAAATAGCATTAAGAGAATGGAATTTACAAGTAATAGGCCGTTCGTGCTTAATGTCATGACGCTAAATTTATCCACTACCCTAGCCTAATCTGTTAATGTTCCCTAAATCTACTAATTTAGCGGGAGGTAATCCACTAACATGCTTTAATGCAGATGATAAGTTGATATTGATGTGCTGATAATATACAATCTAATTTTTCAAAATGTCTTAGCCTTTAAAAGTCTATTCTGCTGTGACTCCACTGTGCTGCTGGTACCTGCCACTCACTTCTGGGAATCACGATCCACCATTGTTGTAAAAAAAATGGTCAACTGGAGTAAACAGAGTTGAGGCAACTCTCTCTCTGCATGGCTGTGGAATGGCTATATTTTGCTTTGCAAAAAATGAGAACACTGTGGGCAGGATGCCAAGAGAGGCATCATAACAGCACTATATGCACACAGAATGCATTTTTACCATAGCAAGCAAATGTTAACATGAAGCATACCAAACTCCGGGACATTTCAATCATTTTAGGTCCCAGAAAAGACAATGTCCCCTAATTTTAATGGTTTTCAGGCTTTTGACTTTAGAACCATTTACCAGATAGGTTTTAGATTTTAATAAATTATATTCTTCCTAAACATTTGAGCAATGACAAACAGAAAAAAGAGTGTTGTGGACATAGTGGACTGAAGCCTTAATTATGTTTAAAAGATATTATCATTTGGCAGTGTACATAATATATTTATATGAATAAACACTGGTAATATTTGTCATCATTGCAGAACGCATTGAGTAGCGTTGTCACTTCATACCGCCGCTGTGTCTAGTTCTCACGTCCTGCCCTCCTGCCCCTCTCGGTTAATGAACCATGCCTGTTGCCTGTTTTGTCTTCTCTCGTTTCAAGCCTTGTGTGGATCACTCCAGCAGCCACTTGTTTGCCCGTTGTCAACCCCATATAAGAGCGCCTCCCAGTCCTGTGCTCCCCAGTCTGGTCATTGACGTCATCCCCTGTGTATGCCTGTGATCTCCCTGTACCTGAACTTCAGTGTTTTGGCCCTGTGTGGCCCCTTTGTTTTCCCCTGTTTGGGCTTTAGAGCAAAATAAAGCTCTTTTTGTTTGCCCCAACACCTCCCTTGTCTCTGGTTCCTTCTGGCTGTGACAAGAGTTCTCCCCTGTGTGTGGATTCATGCTGGATACTCGGGATTCCTCCCACAGAAGCATGCAACTTAAGTGAATTGAGTGATGAGCGCCCTGCGATGGGCTGCTGCCTCGGCCGGGGTTGATTCCTGCCTCGTGCCAGTTGCTATATATTTTAATATATATTTATTTTATAAGGCCTATATTACGTAAACATTGCTGATTAATCCACCCAAAGGGAATTGACCCAGTTTAGCTATGTTTGACTAACTGTGCCTGCAAGGGGTGTGTACACTAAACAGTCTCCCACAGATTTTGGGAATGCTGAAATACCCATGCTGGTGACTAGCCACCTGAGACACAATTGCGGCAGAGCTGAAGGAAATGAGTCATTATTATTACAGTAAGGTCAGCCAGGGTGCAGAGAGAATACTGTGTGGCTCTGGCTGGACCTTATAGACACCATGTTGGGATGTAGCACTCCAGCACAGCCCCGAATGAATCTCCCACAGCAGAAGCACAGAGGGACTGTTACGCTACACTGTTTAATCAAATGGCATTCAAACATTACTGTAACAGTTTATGGGATTCGGATACATTTTAGCAACATTCAGTTGACTAGTTTGGAATTCTGCATTATAAATGACTATATTTCACACCTTACAGAGTTATGGGTGGATGAAAGTCTATTTAGCTGCCTTTATGGTTTATACTAAATCTTATAAATTCATTTCTAACAAACTAATTTCTGTTACAAATTACGCATGACAGTACTAAATCCTGGGCAAATGCATTATCATATGTGTTCATTGTACTCATTGCCTTTATATAGGCCTATATTTAATTGAGTCATAATATGAAGATCATTGTTAGAACTAAAATTAGATTTGTTTTCCGTTATACTACTGCAATTAAGTTATGGGGTAGAATTCAGTACGAGTTTTCACAAATTATTAATGCTATTAAACTGCTCAGGAGAGAGCACTACAATTAAGAAAATACGTTAACCGAAGCAGACCAGTTTTTATTTTAATCGCGCTACGTTTGCAATTATGTAACATAGGCAGTAAAACAAGGCAGGTACTAACGCAGACGTACAAACACACTAAGAAGTAAGATGAGGGCGGCTGATTTGTATCTGTCCGCGCCACTTTCCGCGCCACTTCACCTTGTCGGATCGATCACAATACTTGTCACCGTGGTTTTAGGCGGGAACAAGTGGCTTTTGTGGCGCTCCTATGTATCTTTATAGAGTAATTGGCAGGATGTAGTCTGAATGCGAAAAAGAAACATTACATCCTTTGAAAACGACGAGCTTTCTGCCGTAAGTCATTCTGTCCTATAGTTGTCGAACAATTGCAGGCTACTTGAAATACAGGTGTAGGCATTGGTACGTTTTAAGATAACTCATGGGCAGTTGCTGTTAAATGGAAAACCCCAGAGGAAAATCCATTTCAACTAGCAGACGTTATCTGTTGGTCTCATCTAGTCCTATTTGCATTCTTTGCCAGCAAATGATATAACTATATCCATATCTGTATAGCTAATACAGATGTATAGTTCTGGAGTGGAGGAGCGTTAATGATCGTGTTGCCTCATTTACAGATCAATGCAATGGCACACTCGCCTCGGCTCAAATAGTCTTTCTATTGCTGACTCTTATACCAGATGGTGTAGAAAATGCTAATTATCTTTGTTGTCTTTGACCGGATTTTCCACCCTTTCATATTTAATGGTTGTCTTTGGAAACGAGGTAGGGGGAGTGTTTGCCCCATTCTAATGCAATGTAGGGCACGTTTCTCGCTTCGCACCCGAGGAGGGCAGCGGCCCGCCTTTGAGGTACTGCTGTAGCCTAAAGCGGCAAAGCAATTTAACTTTCTGCTTTGTCACATTATAGCGCCTTAAACAGTTCTTGCGCAATATTTAAGCTTCACTTAAATCATATTCGCAACTAATTTTGTATCCTCTTAAATTACAACGCGCTGTTATGGAATTTAGAATCGAATCGTTTTAACGATCTTAATACAATTCTTTGCCATCGTGTCTATGTGTATATGTATATGTGGATATATATTTTCTGTATAACACCTAATCTTAGTGAATGTTACGTATTTGCACGTGCATGTTTTATTTATCCAAATAATTTAAATGCCTAAATATAAAGGTAAAAAGACCGTTTCGATGTGTTTAAAAAGGAAATCGGGCTCAAGTTTTTATTTCAAGAATTCATGTCACTAACTAATTCAAGCTGAATCTAAGAGGTTATGTTGAAAGAAACTAGGCCCATAGACTATAGGTAGCGTAGCCGTTGATATTGAAATGCAGGAGGAATGTTTCATCAATATAGGCCTAGGCTATTGTATTATTATGGTAGAGGTAGTTTTATTACGGATGGGGAAAATTATTATATATATATATCGCAACAAAATTAACAGCTAGTATCTATGCCACGCAACTTTTGGATTTCTATAGCAAGTGCAAGGTACAGTTTATATTTCCAGGGCCTACATAAAAATATTTTGGGACAGAGGTAGTCCATTTACAGCGTTGATGTATTGCTGGACAGGTATGGATCAGTTAGGTAGGCCTATGGGTAGCCTAGTTTTCACCAGACCGGTGTTCTGCCGAATACTGCTACCTATCGATAGGGCAGCACTATTCGGCAGAACACCGGCAGGCTACTGAAACAAAAAGGCATCGCACGAACAACAGCGCGTTAAAGAAAAGTCCGGAGTCAGTGTTAAACAAAATATCGTTTTACTTTTGTGGCAAAAGGGTATCGACATATCAAACGGCTCAGAAGCAAAACGGACTCAAACGACAGCTATACATTGTGTTACCAATTACAAAAAAAGTATAAAACTTTGGCTATAACACGTATTTGTAAATATGCTGTACCTTAAATAATATAAATTAAAACAGTTTAAAAATAACCAGTATATAAAACCTATATACATTTACATAACAGCTATTAGACAAAAACCAACCAATATACCGCTTCATATGTACATTTTTGCCAGTGTAAACATTCAAACGAAAATAACGATTGCACAGTTAAACACTGTCCAGTGGCCCAAGGCTAAACCATTTAATTTTATTCTAGAGGGACAATAAATGAAGGGAACTAGTTACAGCTGAACAAAACTGGCACTGGACGCACAGTTAGCGAATCCTTTTGCGTGGCGTCAGTTCCACGGGAATCGGCTGCGCTGAGTGCGGCGGGGGGTGTCCCTCCGCCATTCTTCGCTTTATAGCGTAATAATCTGTGGGGGAGGCGATAAAATGTTATCATTTACAACTACCGCTGCTACCACTACTGCAGCAGCAGCATTACATTTACAGCATTTGGCAGACGTCCTTAGCCAGAGCGACTTACATAAGTGCTTTAAGACTCTACAATGATTTTTTCCCGATACTAACTCAATAAAACCCATTACGGCACCACGACTGCATATTAAACCGTTTAATCGCCAACATTTTCCCTGCAAAATAAGAGCATGCATTTCACTAACACAGTATATATAACATCCACATAATACCTCCACATAATATGTATTTTTTTTATTCGCGTTGGTTATGTTAGCAACAATTACAGGTGGGATTGGACGGGTTAAGAAGTGTTTTTCTAGGACGCACCACACAACAGATTCATTTTGACAATAAAAGAATTATTATTTTTTTAAGGTCTATACCTGTCATACGTGCCGTGGCCCGAGTTTCCATAATGGTAGATGACGTTCTTTTGAATGAGATGGCTCTACATTTCATTTTTTCCGAGTTGATCTTATCCGAGCGGTTCTCTTGGTTTACTTCACTGGGCTTGGGTAGGGTGACTTCGGAGCTGCACAAGCGGTCCTCCGTAGGGGAGGGAACAGGCACGTCCAGGGAGGCGCAGTCACCCCCAACTACGTCCAGAAACTCTTTCCCCTTGACTTGCACAGTATTCCCCGTTTTCTCAGTGTGCGATTCCCGGTAGAAGACAGGCGTTGCATTCATCGGGATTTCCTCCCACTTGTATTCTCCTGACAAAGGTGTATCGGTCTCAAAATTAAAGTTCCACCTGCGCTTGTCCCGGTCGGAGAGCTCCCGGAGTTTAGATCTCATCTCACTGCTTAACTCGTCGTGGTCCACCGGTCCGAATAAATTCCTGCAAACACTGGTCCGGGCGTGCAGAGGGAAGGTCCGTCGCGCAGCCAGGCGATCCAGGGCAGTGCTAGAAAGCTGGACATTTGACATTTTGGTTTCTTAAAGTCCAGCGGGGGGGAAAAAAATCAAGTGTTTCTGGTAGTCTTGAAATCAGTAGCCTTTCCCCAAGAAGTCTCGCCGGCTGTGGATTTGTGCTTCTTGGCAGTCTGTTCTGACTGTCGCCTCTGCGGAACACGGCATTTAAATGTATGCCCAATCTAAGCGACGATCTGCTATTTAAAGCCCGTAAGGTGTGTAAGGCTGAGTTGCCACATCGGCGAAGGCAGCCATTGGCCTGTCTCTGGCCGGCCACTGAGAGCCGGTTACGCCTTCCGCGTAGCGCCTATTTTCGACCTGCTCTCAGTGTACGTTTGCCAGGTCCCGAGTCAACCGCCGTGCAACAACAGATAATCTCCGGATGTAACACTGACTTCCTTAATGCCCTAGAGAGTTCAAACTCTGATTTTACAAAATATTTCAGTTTCATAACGTGGCTTTCTAACAATTAAATGGCTTTGTGTTTGATCTGTTATAGCCCATATTCTGCGCACGGTAGCTAACTATTTGTAAATGTCTGGTTAATCCCAACACGGCTGCTAATGCATGTATTTGATCCCCTGGGTCATTCACCGTACCTGCGCCTATATTTTGTCCCGTTTTTCTATAATTACCCACTTTCATTTGTTGAAATAATTCCATAAAAAAAACTTTTCATAGGAAACGGACCTAATTAAATCGAATGGCTTCAAATGTTTTTGAAAATAGCCTACATTAACACAAACTGCCGATTGGTTTCGCTTTTTTAACAGCATTCTGAATAATATATGTAACCCTGCTGTATCTTTATATGACATATTTAGCACAATCTAAAGAATATCAAAAGTTTTCAATTCTAAATATACTTATTATCGTCAACATCTATTTAGCCTAATAAGTATTTTTATGCAAATCGCGTCATTCGTATTTATGTAATTAGTTTACCACAGTTAACAGCAATAAAGGAAACTTGAATTATTCAGTTACTATAACATGTAAATTTTGGGTTATGTGACATTACAAGTAGGCTGTACATTTGTATTTGCAAGGATAACATTTCCTTGGGACCATGAACTGGCATTAAAGATGACTGGCACGACTATACAATACACTAATAAAATTATCTCCACGTTTTTTTAGGCAACAAACAATGAATTTTAATGTAAGGAGACATACCATTGTGAAGTAGGGTACTTATTTATATTTCTCTGATAGCCGAACTACCGTGTAACACCACTTTCTGCGTACTTTACATTTGAGCCAGCTTAATTAGCATGTACCATAAAGGACAAGTCAGGAAGTCAGGGTACAGATTTGATGGAACTTTAAAGTGGAATAATCCTCATGAATATCCCTCCATTGTTAATCAAGTTTCCTGATCAACTACAGTATGCATATTATGCTATAGATTTGTCCATGTTTATGTTACGTTTGGTAATTAAGTGCCATGATTAAGTCAAAGTGAGCTACTTTGCTTTTAGTAATTTGATCATAATAAATCAAATGAACAAGATTACTCCAGCATGTAGTCAAGGTTGTGCGGGTAACTAATGTCATTTTAGTCAGCCTTTTGTCATTTTTTATAAGTTAATTGTTTACTTGATTGTTGTTTTCAGTTAAATGTTGCCCCCTGCTGGTGAGAAATGGAAAGTAGCTCTAGACATACTACTGGTTTGGTTCTTATTACTTCCATCCGTCTAACCACGTGTGCTAAATATTGTGGTCGGCCTGGACCCCATCCCAGTCATTACAGAAGACAAGTCTGGGGTACGTTTTCTTAAGTACATCGGAGGGCATATACACACTGTATAAAAACAGATAGCTAGCTAGATTATCGGCAGTGCAGTCAAGGTGGGGGCAGAGGGCGCACGTCTCCTTTAGTGGCCCCCTGGTGAATTGCATATGCATAATATCCGTCTATATGATATTTTACATTGGGCACTATTCATTTGAATCAATAATATATATTTTTCCACAATAGTTGATGTTAAAGAAAATACCAAATTAAGAACATGTAGAATCAGAATTCCTTCCCACTTGTCTCTCAGCTGGAGTCCTGGTCTGGGTGACATTGTGGTTCTGACTTCTGCACCGTACACAAGCCGGTGTGGTGAACTGACTCATTGATGGACATCGGCTTGATCACAGCTTACACCTTGCTTTTAGCAAGCAAGCCCACTCCTTTGTATCAGTAATGTTAGCATGCCCAGGGGGGTTGGGCAGCCAGTTGACCTTGGACCCCAAGAGGTTTTTTTTCTTCCTACTAGTTTTAATTTTTCTGTGTAAATTACAGAAGGATGTATCGCTATACACCCATGTACAGCGCCTCAGGCAGCTCTGTTGTGAAAGGCGCTGTATAAAATATATTTAAATGGATTGAACCCAAGGATTTCAGTACGCTATTCCTTAACATACCGACACTCTCATCCATCAAGTTATCTATATACGACAGCAGCATAATAGAATTCAATTATGAAATTCAATTATGACTTTTGGTTTCTGTGCCCCTCCAAGATTTTAAGTGGCCCCATATGGCTGCCCTATTAAACATTTCTGGGGGTGACAGACAGACAGAAGGATGGGTGAATGGATGATTAATCCACCTGAAGATCAGAAGATGCAAGCTTGCCACATGCAGTATAGCCAGATTCAGCACCAAGCACCGGATGGCGTGCTGTCATGGCTTCTGTTTACACAGGACATTGAATACAGTTTATTTATTTAGCAGATGCTTTTATCCAAAGCGACACACAGTTGGAAGCAGGATCAGGCAGTCGCTGGAACAATGGGGGGTGGGGGTTAAGGGCTTTGCTCAAGGGTCCAATGGTGACATCACTGTGCAACACTGCCCGCCACCCCCCGCAATGAATTCTCAGCACAATTTTTACTACTTCAAGTTTTAGTCATAAACAACAATGAGCAATGCATTAAAAGGATAAAAAATGATTTTCATGGAGCAATATTTCACTTCCAGAATAAGAAGAGAATACACAATTATTCTATACAAATTCCTCTATCAAAGTATTGCTTAATGTCAGTGACTTAACCAAGACATTAATTACCCTATTCTCTCACTGGATAGTGTTTCAGCTTACTCTGCAGTGATAGTGACACATGATATTTAATGTTCAATCCCTTACTGTGCACAGCTCTTGCAAGATCCTGTTTATTTCTAAATTAAAGCAAAACCTAACTTTTTACATTTACAGCATTTGGCAGACAACCTTGGACAGAGCGACTTTCATAAGTGCTTAGAAGTCTTCATCAGTGAATACATTTTGATACTGATTCAGTAGAACCCAGGCTAAGAATACCATCTGTCTGTCGTGTATACTACATGCTACTAAACAGAACAGAAAAACAGGCTACACTCCTAATAATATAGGAGAGTATAAGAGTGCTGACCACAATGAAGAATCTATGAAAAATAATGAGAACAGGTCGCACTTTGCTTTTAATTTAGTTTAATGGACATCTCCGCCATGCACTACATGCTACTGCCATGGCTGGCCAGGTATGTATGTACTTTCCTTGCACTTATATAGCAGACACTTTTGTCCAAAGAAATATACACGTGAGAAGCAACTGGGGTTAAAGGTGACATCGCTCTGATACAGACTGTTAAAACAGTTTATGCAGAGATTTGTAGAACTGAACTGGTATTTCCATTCAGAGTTTCTATGCAAGATCTTGTCATTGCGCTCAGAGCTGCCTTAGGTTTAAAATCTACAGTACATTTCTTCACATCCTTCAGTCCATGCCATACCAGCACTGCACTGCTGATCTTCAATGGAATCAAATATCACATCAACTAATATGCTTTTGGCCTTAGCTACGTACTGTGATATTCAGATGGGCAATGATTATGAAAAACTGGCTGGAAGCTCCTAGGGCAACATTTTCACTCAGCATTCACAGCTTTCTCACAATGATGTGAACAAGCCAGTACTGGCCAGAGCTTTGTCTTCCACTGGGAGTGGGTCCTGCACTGATTTTGCCCTCCATATTGGTATAGCACTGACCTTCTCCCTTTAAATTTTGGGACCTGTGGATCTTCTATCAGAGATAACATCACTGTATTGTGTGTGGGTCCAGAACCAGTATCGTATTCAGACTTATCAGCAGTGGCTTGTTCCTCCATTATGCCTGAGCAACATCTGTCGCCCTTGGCCGTTCACTATGAAGGGAGCATATCACAATATGTGCATGGATGCTATAGACACAAAAGAGCACCCACATGCATACAGGCAGCTATGACTATCAGTCCACTACAGAAGCCAAGGCAAATATACCAACAATAGGGAAAATTTCCTTTTGTGGTCTTATTGCCAATGCAATGCAGCACAAGGCAAGTACGTGCTTGCAGAGAGTCATGCAAATCGCATTGAGAGGAAGGTATTCTAATACGCAAGGGGCATATTCAGTAAGTGTGACATGCTGACATTGGGTTTTGCTGTCCCTGTCCCTGCTCTTAGTTCCCTTTGTCTGTGGTGCAACACTTAAATGGCAAGTTTTCCGTGTCCCACATCTCGTTGTGGATAGGTCACCTCCCTCTAAAGAACAATGCAATGCAACCGGCTTCTGAGTCAGTGAATAAACCATTCAGCATAGAATCAAACACTCGTTGCTGTATTATGTCCTGTCTAGTGAATTCAAATCCAATTACATTCACAAATGATGGTATTTCATGTTTTATTCTCATGCATTTGAAAGGAAATGTTCGATTCTATTTGAATAAAATTCCAGTATAACTGAAAGTAAATCTAAAAAAGGTCACTCTTATGCTAATTCGGTATGTATATATAAGCAGATGCAGTTTACAGGATTCAAAGTGAAAATGACGTCGACGCCTCACCTGGGCCGAACGAGCCGTGTTTGCACTGCTCCTCGGGTATCAGGTGCCCTAAGAATGACATCACAGTGATGTGGAGTCAGCCTGTGCCTGTTCTGGCTGACTTCACCTGTGCTGCCTTGCCTCTGTGCTATAAGAGCGTGCCGCCCAGGGGCCGCAGGTCAGCAGCTCAGGTGGAGCAGCGCGGCAGTCGTCAGCGGGACGCACAGACATGCCTGAGGAGGTGAGGGACACCCCACTGGTAGGTGCTGTCCTCGTCGCGCCTCCGCCACATTTGCAGACCTCATCTGTTCACGTTTTCATTTGGTGTTTATACAGTTTGGCCTTATACTGGAGGTGACACTTGACCAGCAATCCACATCACAGAAGCCACCCATTGGCGGTGTCTTGTGATAACTTGGAGGTGCTTTCATGTTTATCATTTTCAAATCTAGGCCAGTAAAGCATGTCCGAGCTTCATGGTGAGGTTGTTCTAGCATGTAAGGCCAGGAAATGCTGTGGAAATAAATGGAATATACAAACAAAGTATCACAATATTATACTATCACGGTATTATACAGTTATACATCCTCAAGAATAGTACAGAAATACGTAGATTTTAAATGACCAGATTTATGAAAAATCTTACCTACCTCTGCTATGATATGGTTTCACTATATTTACCTTGTATCAATGCTCCTGCATTGGGCTATGCTTTGATGGCCAGGGATCTGTTTAAGGACCACGATAGCACTCCGTTTTGCAGTTTAGGTTGGAGTTGTATATGTCTTGCTTGTCGTTGTGAGTTGTCTGAACACATGATTAATTTGTACTCCGCTAGGGGAAATTGCATATTAGTGTGCTGTTTGAGTTATGGTTAATGGTTTGAGTATGGTGTCCATGTCATTTATGAAACTGGGTGATGAAGCTCTTGAAAACAGGAAGCAATAGAAATATTGCATAATCTGGTGTCAATGCATAAATGTTTTGTAACATACATGTGTATAATAAGTTGAGTATCATTTGGGCCACTTGGAGCACAATGGGTCACGACACGTGAACCTGTCCCAGACATTTTGTCTTTTACCGCAGATTCAAATCAACTCTTAAATTGAGCATGCTGCATGTGAGGTCTCGCACACCTATAAAATCCTATAATCCTATAATCTAGAGCAGGGGTAGGCAACCCAGATCCTGGAGTGTTGGTACCCAGTAGATTTTCTACCTGGTGAACAACACCATATCTCAGAAAGGTAGAAACTCATCAGGTAGAACAGAAAACAGGTGTTTTTCTTGTTTGGATAATTGCTTTCGCGTTCAATCTGTCGTTTGCTCTCACATGCAAAATGGTACGCAAACAAATTC
Organism: Petrocephalus schoutedeni; assembly: GCA_026780765.1. Lineage (NCBI taxonomy): Eukaryota > Metazoa > Chordata > Actinopteri > Osteoglossiformes > Mormyridae > Petrocephalus > Petrocephalus schoutedeni. Next base: position 240,252 of record JAODKL010000009.1, on the reverse strand, counting down.
CCCAGCTCAGATGGAAATGCTTTGTGAAGAGAGTCCTTTGCATGCATGGAAAAAAAGGGACTGAACCGAGCCTGCCTGTTTAAACAAGTGCTTCTCCGCTGCTTTGCATAAACAGCGAGGCCCCTGATGGTGAACATATGACCATGGCATCACTGTCTTTAGTTCGTTCATTTAATGGGTGCTTGTAGTAAACATTCATTTAATGATACGGATGTGTGTGTGTGTGTTGTGCCATCAGGGTTCGATCCAACAGCCAGACTTCTGCAGAAAATGTGGGAAGATGATGACACAGGAGCCAAAGTGAGTGTGGGGAACTTCAGGTCGGCACAGAGAATCATGTCTAAGTGGGAAACACATGAATTGAATTAGGAGACTGTGTGACAGCTGCTTTAGTGACCTTCCAGTAATAGATAGATACCTTTTCATCCAGCTGCCATATTCAGAGCGACTTACTGCTACAGTGCAGGCATGCTGATGCAAACAACAGCCTGGCATAGCTGCCATTGGCACCCGCTGAAGGTTATCCCACCTGACCATCGGTGGCTGGTTACTGATTCACCATTCTAAACAAGCAGAAGCACCATGGTGGAGGTGGGATGCTAAAGAGATGGTAAAAGAATTGAAAATGATTACCGGGTTACTTTTATTGCCTCTTGCAACACTTGGGTGGGTGGACTAAAAATATCCCTTCTGTAAATTAATAGTAGCAATTCTCTTAATATTCACACTGCACTGCAGCTATCTTGACAGTATTATTTATACCAATGCTTATCAAATCTTTTGTCTAGAGATCTCCTGAACAACACTGGTCAACTTTTGGAATGACTAAAATTCGCAGAGCGGGGGCTGTGATAAAACTTGCTAATGGATTGCTGCCGATAAAATTTAGTCAAGCTTGTTTTAGCATATTTGGAAAATTATATTAGAATCCCTCCCAAATAGTTGTCAACCTCCTGGGTGATCATACTTCTCAGTATGAACACCACTGATTTCTACCATCGTCTCACATTTACATTCCCTGCCTCAGACCAGTATGTTTGAGTTTTTTGCATGTGTGTGTGTGGTCATGTATATAATACATAGTGAGGACCAATTGCTCCCACAATGTGATAAGAACTTGACATTGTGGGGACAATTATTTTGTGGAGAAACTCAATTGAATAAAAATGTATGAGTGCAATAAAAAAAAGTCAAATAGCCAAAAGCATTTTGTTTGGTTACATGTGGTAAAGGTTAGGGCTGGGTAGGGATTGAGGTTGTCATAGCTGGGATTAGAGTTATGCCCTTAAAAATGAATGGATGGTCCCCACAAAGATGTGAATACAAACATGTGTGTGTGTTTGCTTGTGTGCCTCGACAGAGCAGTGCCAGGGTGCCGCTGCTTCTCTCTGCTGCAGGAAGGGATGGAGAGGCTGGCACTCAGCCAGAGAAAAGGCGAGCAACAGGAGAGCGGGCGCTGCGCCGCAGGACACGTGGGGGACATAGACTTCACAGGCTCCAATAAAACGCGGGGGAAGGTACCACGTTACAAACCGCAGCGGCTCATAAGTTTGAGGGCAACACAGAAGTGTGTGGCTCAGTGTGCTAAGCCTAGGTTCCTACGATTGGAAGGGTGCTGGTTCAAGCCTGGTCTCGGCAGGATAGTCGTATGTCCTTGGGCCCTTGAGCAAGTTCCCTGGGTGCGGGTGGACATTTCCACCACAAACAGTGCCAGTGGCTGCCCTCTGCTGCCAAACCTGCTCTCACCTACATGCACTGTATGTCATGGAGTGCCACTTGGGGTAGGTGAAAAGAGATTTTCCCACAGGGATCAATAAAGTGTTACTTAAAAGGGCAAAAATGCCATTAATTCAAACGACCTTGACCTTTCTTATCCTTACTAAGGTCCTAGTTGCCTCAGGGACTGTGTGACCATGCCTTCTTAATTGTATGCTGCTTTGGATATAAGTGTTTGCCATAATAAATAAATAAGCAAGGTGAATTAGGCCAGGGGTCAGCAACCATCTCCTTGGCTGTCCGCTTGTGGCTCCAGTGCAGACTATCATGCATACATACAGTGCATACTACATTGACGGTCACCTGGTATGCTTCTAAAAGATTCAGTAAGTATGCTGCAGTAAGCAGGGTGAGAACGTCGCAGAGCCTACACAGCACCTAAAAAACTGTGAGGAGGCTTCAGCAAACATCACAAATTCACAAATTCATTGGTGATGTTCATCTTGGTAGCATAACTGTATTCGATAACACCGGTCCAATCAAAACTACATTTCATTTTTAAGCTAACAAAACTATTGAAACTATTGAATCTTAATCAATTGTGTTAGAAGGTGGCTAGGACAGAGACAAAATGTCAAAAAAAGGGCAAAATAAAAGACTTAAAGAACGGACAGAGGCATATGCATTCACACCAAGGTATTTCATCAGGGTTGCCCATGTGCTTAATAATCCAGGAGAAAGAATTATATATAATCTAAATATTTTATGCTCAATGATTGTACTTTCCTAAAATATAATATACATGCTTGATCACAGCTACAAATGTAATATATGTAAATATGTTCATATTTAAATATGTTCAGTGAGATTTTTGTGCCTGTGTATCTTTGCATAACTTCTAAATGTCCGGAAGACGTGTGATCTTACAGCTGGATTGCAAACCTTCATTGTACAGACGGCTTCGTCGTTTTCACACAGTTGCTGCAAGTTCTGTGGCGTCTCTGGAGATTATAAAACGCGGAAAACCCTCTGCCCATGCTGAATCCGTCACTGAGTGCTTTATCGAAGTGGCAGAACACACGTTCGTGAGGCTCAAAAATGAAAACAATATAATGAAGAGAATTATAGACATTCAAGTTTCGTTGTAAAGTCCTTGAAACACTGAAAATAATTAGTTTTTTTTTTTACACTTTGTTACTGGTGTGGTATTAAAAATGTTGCTGAACTGTTTAGAATGAGTTTCCGGTACAGCTCTGTTGCCCTAGTGGTTTTCAGCCCTTTTTCAAAACCAACAGTAGCTCTTCTTCATGGTCATGCAATCTGTGATTAAGCCTCAGACCGGCTCCAACTCTCCCGACAGCTGAGAGCTAATGATAGCTTTCATGAGATTTTTCAGTCATATTAAATACTGCACTCGCAAAGAGAAGGCTATCGTGTTTCTGTTAATGATGTGAATTCAGCTGTGATGAGAAGAACATGATTGATCCGGAACTCCTAATACTGTTATTGTTGGGGCAGTTTGTGCGGGTGCACTGCTCCACGGACCCTGCCCTCATCTATCAGCTACTCACGGATCAGTGGGGGCTGGCCCCCCCGCACCTTGTGGTGTCCCTGGTGGGAGGTGATGAACTGGCACAGATGAAGCCCTGGCTGAGAGACACAGTGAGGAAGGGGCTAGTCAAAGCCACCCAGACCACAGGTAAGGGGAGCATACTTACCCAGACCACAGGTAAGGGGAGCATACTTACTCAGACCACAGGTTAGGGGTACCATACTAACTCAGACCACAGGTAAGGGGAGCATACTTACCCAGACCACAGGTAAGGGGAGCATACTTACCCAGACCACAGGTTAGGGGAGCATACTTACCCAGACCACAGGTTAGGGGTACCATACTAACTCAGACCACAGGTAAGGGGAGCATACTTACCCAGACCACAGGTAAGG
>JAODKL010000009.1:220233-235308 GCA_026780765.1 Petrocephalus schoutedeni | reverse complement strand
ATTGCTGCAAAAGGTGGACATACCAAATATTAAAGTTAAAAGTGGATAAAAACAGTAGGTCTCACTTCATCTGATATCTGTTGTCCTCAACCATCTGCACATTTCATGAACATTATGAAATTAAATCATGTTGTGGAGGCAAAAAAGTCAGTATGTTCAGATCTGTCAGGTGTTCTAATAATTTTGGCCACCACTGTATATATCTTTGAATTTATGCTGAACTGTTTAATCCAGCCAGCCGCGTACTCAACGGAAGACCTGCCACATGGAACAGTGTATTGCCTGGACTGTAATCACTCCCATTTTGTCCTGGTGGAGGAAGGCCTGCAGACACCAGGCAGTACAAGTGAGATGATGGTCAAACTGCTGACTTATATCTCCCAACAGCGCACTGGATATGGGGGTGAGCATGTGTCGATATGAGTGTGTGCTTCTTTTTCATCGTTACCGACGTATAGCACACTGCACATCTGTATATGTCTCTGGCTAGGGACTGGAAGCTTTGAGATTCCAGTGTTGTGCTTACTGGTGCATGGAGAACCAAAGATCCTCCAGGTCAGTATTTTCATTCACAAAAACAAGACATTGCTGTAGTGTAACCTGTCAGTGTTCTGAAATGATATTGCGCTGTCCACCTGCAGCGGATGTACAAGGGGATCCTGAACTCAACACCCTGGCTGATCTTGGCAGGCTCGGGGGGTGTGGCAGACATCCTAGTGACACTGATAAACAAAGGATTTTGGGACACAGAGACCGTACAGGAGTTGCTGCTAGACACCTTCAACACAGGCTTGGATAGCGCAGACATGTCTACTTGGATCAGACTGGTAATGGATTCAGTTCTTCAGTCCCCATCACAAAACAAAATTGGTCCACAGATGTTTTGTTTTGCACTTTTCATTTAGATCCAGAAGATTGTAGAACACGGACACTTGTTGACAGTACATGATCCGGAACAGGAATGTTCTGATCTTGACACCGTCATCCTTAAGGCATTAGTTAAAGGTGAGTAATATTGGTCCTAACATTGTTTAATCTGATCAAAAGTGACAGACAATATATATGAAGTGTCCTTTCAATTATCTATCAATCACAATTAGTCCAACATCCAACATTCCGACATCTCTCTGTCTTACCCATAACTCCCCAACTGTATGTCAGCTTGCAAAGCTCAGAGCCAGGAGGCACAGGACTACTTAGATGAGCTGAAGTTAGCAGTTGCCTGGAATAGGGTGGACATTGCAAAGAGTGAGATCTTTAATGGTGATGTGGAGTGGAGGGTAAGAGTGTCTTTTTTTCTGGTACTCTTATATGTAACCTTTTCATGTCTGTTTAAACACTGCAACAGGAGATATCCTAACTCTAACCCTAACAGGTGGTAGATTATCTGAATGAGTTGCTGTTAATTCTGATTCCAACAGGCATGTGACCTAGAGGAGGTTATGATGGATGCCCTAGTCAATGACAAGCCGGATTTTGTGAAACTCTTCGTTGACAATGGGGTGAACCTCGGGGAGTTTCTCACGTATGGCCGGCTACAGGAGCTGTACTGTTCCATATCAGAGAAAAGCCTGCTCTACTTCCTGCTGAAAAAGCACCAAGAGAAGCAGCTCCTGCTGGCTACGGCGCGTACCCCCGGGCCTCCGCACAGTGAGCCGGGGGAGCGGCAGCCACGCTTCACACTGCATGAGGTCTCCAAGGTGCTGAAGGATTTCCTCCATGACTCCTGCAAGGGCTTCTACCAAAAGTTACCCACTGTGAGTATGCTGGAAAGAATGGATTCATGAATCATAGATGACTGGGTTACAGGGATAACTTTTTTTCAAGAAAACACAGGATGCTGGAGGTAGATGTGAACCGTTAGTCATCCACTCAAAGAAACTGTACACATTGGTTTTATAATCATCTTGTAAAAGGATTAAGTGATCATAGATGGAATAATGGATTAGTATTTGAAACATCTTCTGCTTATCTGGTACATGGCTGAGGTCGGGTCAAATGCTGCAAATTACTGTAAATAGATTGTGTTGGATTTAAAAAAAAAGTTTGATAACAAATAAGCATACTCATAAATGATTTTTCCCAGGAAAAGGGGAGCAAGAGCCTGCTTTCTCATGGACCTAAGAACCTCCCTGACCTGGAGAAGCACTGCGAGCATCCTTGGAGGGATCTCTTTCTGTGGGCTGTGCTGCAAAACCGGCAGCAGATGGCCTACTACTTCTGGGCCATGGTGAGCTGGATCCAGAGCCTTATAATTCATCACAATTAAGATATTTTAAGGAGTCAAAGCTACAATATGCATACAACATACCTGATCCTAGTATATAATGTAGACATTTGGTGGACATCTTGTTCAACGCCTCACTGGGTCAACAAGGGAGGGGCTTGTGTTTCACTTTTTTAACAATCACAGTCTTCATTGTATGACATCACCACATTGGTCCCCTTTTTCTCATTTTCGATCTAAAGACTTCCAGCCAGGGTGGCACAGTGGTTATCACTGGTGCTTCACATCTCTGAGACCAAGATTCGAGTCTTGATTAATTGGACTTGCCAAATTACCCATAGGTGAGTGTGCCCTGCGATGGGTTGGTGCCCCATCCTGGGTCATTCCCTACCTTGTGCCCATAGGCTCCGGATCCCCTGTGACCCTGAGATGGATGGATGGACTTCCAGCAATTGAGATAGTGGTGTGTGGCTCTGCATGCTAAGCCTAAGTGGCTGGGATTGGAAGGTTGTTGGTTCAAGCCATGTGTTATGAATATCATTGCTGTTATTGTTATTATCATGAAATAAAGATGCACCCTTCTATTGCCCTGTACATCCTTTGCAGGTAAGCATGCTCCTATGTCTGTGATTATGACATGTCCTGTATCAAAAGGCATACACAATAAAACAGGTACTTTAGAAATCAGGACATCTTACCAGTAGATTTAATAAATGCGGTGATGTCACAAAATTAATACTGTGATTGGTTAAAAAAAACGCAAGCCCCTCCTTTGTTGATCCAGGTAAACATAGAAATCAGCAAAATCCAGATGTGGTAACATCGCTCATACTTAATAAAATACTAGTAGGAGAATATTAAGAATTAGGAAGAAGTTTTCTTTTTGATTCATGAAACTGCATGAGCCTTTTTAAAGACAATGTCAATGTTGAGCTATAAGATGAGGTGATACATTTTACCACAAGCTGGATGTTCTGTTTCTAAGGGTCCAGAGGCAGTTGCAGCAGCATTGGCAGGCTGTAAGATTCTGAAGGAAATGGCCCACCTTGAGTCCGAGGCCGAGTCAGCGCGCACCATGAAGGAAGCCAAGTATGAGCAGTATGCACTCGGTAAGGGAGAGCACAGTATGAAGGAAGCCAAGTACGAGCAGTATGCACTCGGTAACAGAGAGCACAGTATGAAGGAAGCCAAGTACGAGCAGTATGCACTCGGTAAGAGAGAGCACAGTATGAAGGAAGCCAAGTACAAGCAGTATTCACTCGGTAAGGGAGAGCACAGTATGAAGAAAGCCAAGTACGAGCAGTATGCACTCAGGCCAAGTACGAGCAGTATGCACTCGGTAAGGGAGAGCGCAGTATGAAGGAAGCCAAGTACGAGCAGTATGCACTTGGTAAGGGAGAGCGCAGTATGAAGAAAGCCAAGTACAAGCAGTATTCACTCGGTAAGGGAGAGCGCAGTATGAAGGAAGCCAAGTACGACCAGTATGCACTCGGTAAGGGAGAGCGCAGTATGAAGGAAGCCAAGTACGAGCATGCACTCGGTAAGGGAGAGCGCAGTAAGGGAAAATGGATTGAGTCCTATGCAGCCCAGTACCAGAAGTTAGCCTGGCTTCCCTGCATTCTGGGTTGCTGCTCAGTAGTGGTGCTCCTGATAAGCAAGGCCAAAGAGAGACCTTTATTCTTCACATATGTTATTGATGGAGACTACGTTTCTTAAAAAAAAAGAAAAGAAACATGGTCTGTTTTTGTTCTGCAGATCTGTTCAGCGAGTGCTACTCCAATAGTGAAGACCGGGCATACGCTCTCCTGGTGAGGAAGACGCATTCCTGGAGCAAATCTACGGTTCTAAATCTGGCCACCGAGGCAGATGCCAAGTGCTTCTTTGCCCATGATGGCGTCCAGGTAAGAATGGCCTAGAACGCAAAGAGAAACATTCCTTTTAGTATTACCTGTCTAACTATCTTCTGTAATTCCACACGTGTGCCCCTGAATTGCCACAACATATTATAGAGCTCTGTACATTTTCAGAATTGTAAGTTTAGATAACAGCATGAACTAAGGAATAAAAAATGTTGTTGAGTAAAACCTCCAAGCTGTACATGAAACAGATGTGTACTAGTCTTCATCCTCTTATTATTGGTATGTGCCTCATGTACCACAGAGAGACCCCGGAAATGCATAACTGGCCACTCCAAACTGGATGGGAAAGGGGAACAATGTCTGTCTTAGAGAAGCATACAGCATTAAAACAATCATTCTGAGAAGGACAGGCATGGAGATCTGAGACTATCAGCTCCCATGATAGCTCTAGAGCTGCCTTCATGCTTTCTCTGTATCACAGGCTCTCTTGACAAAGATCTGGTGGGGAGCCATGGCCACTGACACAGCCATTTCCAAGCTGGTCCTGTCCTTCTTCTTTCAGCCTCTCATCTGGACGAACCTCATTAAGTTCAGGTACAAGCTATGGCTGAGAGGGCATGTAGACGACAACATGCCGGACTTTAAGAATAACTACCTCCTTGTGTTTGTTTGTTTGTGCTCATCTAAGTGAGGAGGAGCTGGACAGCAGCCACAAGGGGGAGCAGTTTGCAGAGCTGGACAGTCTAGAAACTGAGAAGGCCCTTCTGCTGACAGAAGACGATCACATGTGTGTGTCGTTGCCAGGCTGTAAACACCCTTGTCATTTGTGTAAGCGGCCTTACACTGACCATGAGCGGCTCCTTTCAGGGAGTCCGGCGCGGCCGACCCATCAGCCCCCATGAACACCAGTGCCGTCTGGACGCAGTTCCTGCTCCGCCGCTGGCGCCGCTTCTGGAGTGCCCCCGTAACAGTCTTCTTGGGCAACGTCATCATGTACTTCGCCTTCCTCATCCTCTTCACCTACGTCCTCCTCCTTAACTTCCAGCCCCCACCTCCCTATGGCCCCTCCATGGCAGAAATTGTTCTATACTTCTGGGTCTTCACCCTGGTGTTGGAAGAGTTGCGGCAGGTAGGTCTGGGCCTTCTGCTACATAGGCCAACAGAATGCAATGCTTCCAGCAACCTAGAATGACATTAACTGCCGTTTCAGAGTTTCTTCACTGATGAGGACACCAACATCCTTAAAAAATTCAAACTCTACGTGGAGGACAACTGGAACAAATGTGATATGGTGGCCATCTCCCTCTTTGTGGTGGGTGTATCCTGCAGGTACTGTGAACATCTCTGTATCTCCACCATGACACTTCCCAATGTTCTCATAAAATGAAGATTTTATGCTGATGTGTTGATACAGTAACACTCAAAGTCACTCAAAGTCACTGCTTATCTGAGTGAACCGTGCCTGCCTTTGCAGAATGGTGGACAGCGTGTACGAGGCGGGGCGGACAGTGCTGGCTTTGGACTTCATGGTCTTCACTCTCCGGCTCATACATATCTTCGCCATCCACAAGCAGCTCGGCCCCAAGATCATAATAGTGGAGAGAATGGTGATGGAAATAAACAAATGTTTTAAGACACAAATATTAAGTGGAGGGCATATAGTCTAAAACAGTGTTTCCCAACTCAGTCCTCAGGGAGCACCTGACAGTCCACGTTTTAGCTCCCTCCCAGCTCCCAGCCAATCAGAAACACCAAATACCTAGTACAGGCATGCTGGGAGCTGAGAGGAAGCAAAAATGTGGACTGTCAGGTATTCCCCGAGGACTAGGTTGGGAAACGCTGGTCTAAAACACATAAGGGACATGAATTGATATTGACTCACCCATGGTTTGTTTCTCTTGTCATGCTGCCCATCCCCAAAGATGAAGGACGTGTTCTTCTTCCTGTTCTTCCTGAGCGTCTGGCTAATCGCATATGGCGTAGCCACCCAAGCACTGCTGCACCCCAATGACCCACGATTGGACTGGGTTTTCCGTAGGGCGCTATACCGGCCCTACCTGCACATCTTCGGACAGATCCCTCTAGAGGAGATTGATGGTGAGAGCAGGAGGTCCAATAAATGACATAAACAGCACATTCCTTTAGTTACAGTGCTGTAGCATAGTGGGCGCAGCCTTCACTCTGCCACCCACACAGGCCGGCGTGGGGAACTGACTCATTGATGGACTTTGGCTTGCCCTTGACTACCGTTTACACCTTGCTTTTAGCAAGACTCTTTTTCAGTGATGTTAGCAGGCCCAGGGGGGTTGGGCAGCCAGTTGTCTTTGAACCCCAACAGGTGTTTCTTTCCCTACTTGGGAGTTCTTGGCTCCTCTCCTCTGTTGTCATCTGGCTTTTTCCCTTTCTTTCTATGCTTCTTTCCTTCCTTGTTTGTTTCTTTTCTGTGTCTTCTGTTTTCCCTGTTTTTGTATTATTCTGTCTTAAAGATGTTGTAATGTATCACTATACACCCATGTAAAGAACCTTGGGGTGACTCTTTTCTGAAAGGAGCCACATAAAATAAATTGAATATGGATTATATTTCAGTTCTATATCCTAGTTTTATTTAACTTTATTATCATGCCATACTTATGTTCATCAGCGGCACGGATGCCAGAGACAAACTGCACAACTAACCCAGAAGAGATCACCATGGGCAAGCTTCCACCGTGTCCTAACATCTACGCCAACTGGCTTGTCATTCTTCTGCTGGTCATCTTCCTGCTGGTCACCAACGTGCTCCTGATGAACTTGCTTATCGCCATGTTTAGGTCAGTACCAGTGTTCGGGGCCTAGTCAACTGCAAGCACATTTTCAGGATAAGCTATCACCTTACCCACATCTCATCAGGTCCTTTGCATTCATGTAGAGCTAATGCTATGAATCTCATCTGACAGTAAGTCATTAATTGTCCAATCGAAGGGTCATAACTGTCTCAGTTCTTCGATCATACCACTAGGTCACTCATCTTGCCCCTCTTGCAGTTATACCTTTCAGGTAGTGCAAGGAAACACGGACATCTTCTGGAAGTTTCAACGTTACAATTTAATTGTGGAGTACCACAGCAGACCTGCTCTGGCTCCTCCCTTCATCATTATCAGCCACTGTTCCCAGCTACTGCTTAGCCTTGTGAAGAAGACCGAACCAAAACAGGAACTCCTGGGTTAGCAAAGCCCAGTCTAACATTACTGTCTCCATTTGGAAGCATGCATGAAAAGCACACAGAACAGATTCAAATTGTCTAAAAATAATGTGCCACAATGTGTCTGGTTTTGTCCAATCAGAGCGAGAGCTATCACCTGGACTGGACCAGAAGCTGATGATATGGGAAACTGTACAGAAAGAGAACTACCTCGCAAACCTGGAGAGCCAGCAGCGGGACAGCAGTGAAGAGAGACTCAGGAACACTTCTTCAAAGTCAGTCCTTCCAGAAAGGAACATTCTACTCTAGGATCAATCCCTGGTTTGAGGCACAGTGCTTCAACAACAGGAGTAAATCTTAGATACACTCACTGGCCACTCTGCTAGGTACACCTTTCTAGTACAGGGTTGCACTCCCTTTTGCCCTCCTTCATTGTTGCCTTCATTCTTTTGACATATATTCAAAAAGGTGCTTGAAACATTCCTCTGAGATTTTGCTCCATGTTGACATGATGCATCACACAGTTGCTGTAGATTTGTTGGCTGTACCTTCATGATCCGTATCTCCCGTTCCACCACATGTCATAGGTGCTCTATTGGATCGAGGTTTAGTAATTATAGAGGCCAACTGAGTGCAATTTATTCATTGTCATATTCAAGAAACCAGTCTTGAGACATGGCGCGTTATCCTGCTGGAAGTAGCCATTAGAAGCTGGGTACACTGTGGTCATAAAGGGATGGACATGGTCAGCATCGATACTCAGGGAGGCTGTGGCATTTAAACAACGCTTAAGTCATAAGTTTCAGTCACATGACTGGCTGGGACCTGGAGGATGAAATTTCAACATGACGACTAACACTAGTCACGCCGCAGAACTGCAGTACAGGTCGGTTCATTTTCCATTTGTACCAAGCAACAAAGTTCCAGTTCTGGTTGTATGTTGAGACAGTGACACACAAAAATGGCCAGTAGCTACAGAAGTTCCTGGATGAGACTGCCCAGAAACTCTGAACCAGGAACTAAGTTTCTGAACTTGAAAAGGGTGTGAAAGCACCCTTTGACGGTAGCCATTCATTCATTCCTTCCTCAGGGAGGTACCTCTAATAGAACGAATCTGCAATATCCTGCTCTCTGGGTTTTCTTTCTTGGATGGGATTATATAGAAGCATAACCCAGGCTTGTCTCCTTGTTGGTTAGTGCATCCATCTCTACAACAACTATCCAGCATTTTGGCTAAACAAACCAGACAAAATAAGTGGGGGGGGGGGGGCAGTGTTATAAAGCCTTTTTTGCATTCCAGGTGGATGGTCCTATAAGGATGAGGCATCACCCAAGAACTGGATGGGTTCTAAAGGGCCCAAAGCGTACTAAGAAATACTACCACATTATTACACAACCACCTAGAGGTTGTGCATGAAAATCCCAATAGATCAGCAGTTTCTGAAATACTCAAACCAGCCTGTCTGGCACCAACAACCATGCCATGTGAAATTCCACATTCTGCGCTTTGATGTGAACATTAACTTCCTGACTTCTATCTACATGATTTCATACATTGTACTGCTGACATATGATTGGCTGATTAGATATTCGCATAAATGAGCAGTTGAACAGGTATACGTAATAAAGTGGCCAGTGAGTGTATATAAGGTAACTTTGAGTAATAACCCAATAACTTTGAGTTTTGCCCTATTATTTCAGCAAAGATTAAAGTGACATTAGTGCTTAAACATAAAGCATTCTTACCACAACATTGATATTCATAACAGATATTTATTTTGAATGCTATTTAGACATTTCAATATATATATATATATTTTCAATTCCCTTTCCTACATAGCTTTTTTATTAGTAATACATATATTTAATACAGGATGCAAACCCTATTGAAGATTGTTGGAGGGTACAAGGAACAGGAAAAGCGTCTATCATCTGTAGAAGCTGAGGTAAATGAAAATTGCAAAACATAGTGGTGTGAGCTGTTACATTTACAGCATTCAGCTGACACCCTTAACCAGAGTGATTTACATTACAATTACAGGGAATTACAATATCCCCAGAGCAACTCTGGGTTAAGGGTCTTGCTCACTGACCCACTGATGGTAGACGAGATTTGAAACTGTTAGGCGTAAGATTACTTTCTCGGATGGTGAGGTGATTACCTGCTGGCAGCACTTTGACCCATATTGTGTGTATGGTAGTTCTGAGCGGAAGCAGAAACAGCTCTCTTCCTTCCAGGTGAAATACTGCTCTGATGTGCTGTCGTGGATGGCAGACTGTTTTGCTAAGAGCACACTGAGGTGTGACAGGGAGGTGCCCAGATCCCCTGGTAAGTCCTCAGCTCTTCATGTGTGACTCATGCTTCTGTCAATCTTGCTTTAAGTATCATACAATCAAATCCTATTATGCATATGTAATGGATAGTTTAAAGGTGAATATGCTAACCGTCACAGCATATATGATTAAGCATTTAAAAATGTAAATTTGAGTGTGTGCAGATGTTACAGATGTTACTCCATGCTTGTGTTGTACAGGTACCTGGGGAAACAACCCCAAACACCAGGGCCCAGAAGGGAATCCAGATAAGAGTGGCCAATCCAGGTCTGACACTAGTAAGGAAATGCAGTACATCGATGAGTAACAGCATCTCACGTGTTATTGTCTTCTTGAATTCATATTATCCGCAACAAAAACACTCCACAGTGCCTCTTATTGTGCTTTCATGCGTGCAAAGCACAGGACTCAAGTGTGCTTGCACGATGGGTGTGGATTTGTATTGCTTTGTCGCCCCCTGCTGGTAATGAACTGTAACAAAAAGAGACCGGAGGATGATAGCCTCTTGACAGCAGTGCACTCTATCCAATTTCTCTCTCTTTCTCTCTCTCTCTCCCTCTCTTTAAGTCAGCCATAGGTATCATATTTCCAGTATAGGTATATTTTTCAGCTGAAACATTATAAGAATTGTATTCATTGTTACTATTTCCATTGTATTATTAATATTGATTCACTCGTTTACACAAGATGCCATTTTGTCTGTTTAAATATTAAATATTCATTAAATAAATGATGTTTAAAATCATACAATGTTTAAATTGCTTCGGAATTATGGGATATTAGATGAATATTGGAATAAATACTGCCAGGTAAAGCTTCGCCAAAGTATATGAATCTACAGGCAGTGTTGAGGAGTAACGGAATACATGTAATGGCGAATCCCACCTCTGGCCCTCACCTTTCAAAAGTACTGTACTGAAGCAGCGGACATTCACGTCGGCGTGGCGCCAAAAGCATCATTTCCCAAAGATAACCTGCCACGCCGTCCGCAATCCCGACTAAATTGTAACATTTGCGAACAAGCTTTTATGATTGGATCCTTGTCACATGACAAGGACACTCTTCTCACTGCAGAAAACATGAAACTATTTCTTGCGTCGACAGTTTTATGCACAAGCACATTCATACAAGCACATTTACGAATTTGGGATTTTTTTAATTTACTTTCGGGACGTGCTTTTGAAATTGTCAGTCTATGTGTTTATCATTCCGTAGCTCAGAAAGTTGCCTCGCATTTACCCAGATATTTGGCAATGGCAGAAATGCCCAAGAATGTTGCAACACAGCATAATTTCTGGTTAATTTAAAATCGATTCAGAAAAAAATATGTTCTTTTAAATGTGTCAAGTTCTGGGCGTCGCATCTGACCGTTGTTGGGGTATACACTTTGTGTGGGCAGTAACTCAAAATCGGTCCTGAAAAAAATACGTTTTGTTAAATGCCTTCAGTTCAGGGCAAGGTTGAACTCGCCTAGAAGGTAGATTCAAGTTGTGCAATGTCAACATCCCAAAAATCTGCTCGGCATTACCGTACTAGCAGAATCATCTTGTTAGGTAAGTGTTTTAACTGTCGATGTAACAGATTCAGACACGAGGTGGGGTTATACTGTACCGGAGTGCCAGGTGCATTGCTTAATGGTGTCTCAATAAACACAGTCAATCGTGTGCGCGTGTGTGATCGTGGGCGCCTGTTACGAACCCTAGTCTAGGGTTGGGGCGTAACAGTATGGAAGGGAAAGGGGATAAGGGAAACACAGGGTGTGGTGCAGAAGGGAACACATGTGGACAAAGGGGTATATTTTTATGAATTTTATTTTTCCACGCGACAGGCACAGAACAAACAAACCCGGTGCAAAAGGCCAAAATAACAGACAGAAAGCCCAGCTACCGAACGCAACCCAAATCCAACTTAAGAGAGAAGGAGAAATCAAAGAATAAAAACAACAAGCACTACGCCTCACTCCCTAACCAAACACAATACACAAAACTGGCAATCGCTCCCTACGCACCTAACACACACACGGAACATGCACAGAGCAAAGCGTCAGAACCGAGGGGCGCGCGAAGACGTAAACCAAAAACCGTCATACACTGATAATCAAACCGATAAGCAAACCAAAACAATCCAAAATAATGAGCAGAGTTCCCGAAGGTCCTTTCAGTCTGGCTTTTCACTTCCGCCGGACGAAAATGCGGGGAGTCGCGGGCGGGGTCCGGACGGGTAGGCGGAGCAAGGGCCGAGCTGAGTGGACTTGGCCGGGGGCGGAGCCGAACAGACAGCGGCGCGTAACAGTGCCATCATGATTGGTTAAGGATTAAGAATAAGAAAAATTACATTCATTGTACTTGAGGAATTGCTTCCCTACTGCTTAACATGTAGTCAGGATGGCCTAGCGGGGCTTCAGATGACGGGGGAAACATTTGGCCGGCCGCCAGCTTTTCGGTACAATACGGACTTGTGCTTACGGTCACAATTTGCCAAGTAGATTAGTAGTACGCCTAAAACATTAATGAGATGCGTGTTGTGACGCCCAGAAGTTAGTAATCTGCATAAATACGGCGTATCCTTGTGTTTATTAACTTCGGTTAGCACGGCAGGCCATGTACTACTGCTTTGGTCATTCATGTGTTGTGACGCGGCTTCTTGCTGTTTAAATTCCCGCACGTTCATTAAAATTAGGATATGACGAATTTATACAGATTACCAAGGGAGTTTATAGCTATCGAAAAGATTTTTTTAGGAAGATTGGCTAAAATATTCGCAGCTGAAATACTCCAGACTACAGCCCCGAATGGTTGTTTGTGTTTCGTCTAATGCAGAGAATTACATGCCGCTCCTCGCTGGCATCTTGGTTTTGCGCATGCACAGTAATCAGCAGGGCTTCAGATGACGAGAAACATTTGTTGCGACGCTGCTTTTTGCTGTTTAAATTCCCGCACGTTCATTAAAATTAGGATATGACGAATTTATACAGATTAATCTAAATTCGTGGTATCCAAGTGTTTATTAACTCCGGTTAGCGCAGCACGCCACGTACTACTGTTTGAATGGTCAACAGGTATGAATGATCAGACCTGTTGACGCCCATGCAGATTAGTAATATTTTAGACATACAATTAATCTATGAGTGATCGGGTGCGCCTGTACGTGCCGTCACGATTGGTTAAGGATTAGGAATAGGAAAAATTGCATTATTATTACTTGGGGAATTGCTTCCCCGGTGTTATCGAGGCAGTCAGAATGGCCTAGCGGTCTAAGGCGCTCGCAGCTTACCCTGGTCGCCGTGGGGTCGAAACCCACCTCTAGCATGGCCTGTCATCTTTCTCAAGCACTCTACTGAAGTTGCTGTCATTCACGCCGGCGTGGCGCCTCACAGGATCATTCCCAAAAGACTTACTTGCATCTCCGTCCGCATTCCCGACTAAGTTGTTTCCTAACTCCGATCAATCTCTTGTGATTGGATCCTTGCCACGTGACAAGGACAGTCTTCGGATATAAAACCATTTCTTGACTCATGCGTCGACAGTTTTATGCACAACCATATTCACACATTTATGAATTTTATATATTTTTTTAATTTACTTTCGGGATGTGCTATTGAAATGGTCATTTCCCCAACAAGTCCGAGAACATGACATCTCTTGGAAAATAGCATAATAATTTGTCGTTAATTTAAAAACGATTCAATCGTGGGCGCGTGATCGGGTGTCCGCGTATGTTCAATCGCGTGAGACTGTCTGCCTTACAGATGGAGGTCAAATAAATGACAACTGTATTTCGTACTATTTAATGATTGTTTAAAATAAATAAAAGCTCTGGTATTCAGTATCCCAGGGAAATTACTTTAATACGTTCACGACAAAGTGCATGTGTTTTTTTTTCCCAACCACCGATTCTTTTCCCCCTACATGTCCCTTCCGGGGCTCCGTCCTCAATGAGGATACAGCGTGAAAGAAGAAGAAGTCTTTACAACACTACAATCCCCACAATCCCCATCACGTCACCTCTCGTGGTTGCAGTCCGGAAGTGTCGTTTCCTTACCCGAAAGCAATGAGCGGTAAGAAAACAAAAACAAGTATTCTAGAAACATGTAAGAATTACGTAGAACTGAGAGAAACATGAAGCATAATGTGTGTAATGCATCTTATACTACAAATGTATTTTACTTCATGTTTATTGTTTTGCGTTATCTCGGTACCTAACGACTAGCTGGTCGTGGCATTTGACGTGAGTTTTAACCTACTGACCAATCGCTTCCCCACACTTCGATATCTACCTAACCACTTCAAAATGAATGGTAGTTTATTACGACCTCTCCTTTAATTTCCCAGGAATTCAGAAAGCACGGCAAATTACTCCGTGGACGGCATCAGCGGTCAGTCTGTTTCATTACAAAACAAAAACTCTGTAGCAATAACAGGACAAGACATTTCTGGAATCTTAATTTGCTAGTCCCGTTTTGGCACTTAAAGACTTTTTGGACGTTTTTTGATTTAATCCTGCATTTCCTACAAAGTAAGTACCCTCTTCTGGAATCTCTTTCCAAAATTAAGCAGGAAGAAACTCGCATACAGACAACTGAAAACTACATTTTAAGTGACTGATAAGAAATCATCAGGCCTCTAAACTCATCATGTGTTCATTTCCTTTTTTTATTTCTCCCTAAATAACTGGATATTCTATAAAAAGGCATCGTGAAATACTCATGAGGCACTGAGTAGGTGTGAGGCTGTGGATTTTCAAATATGACACACTTTGAGCCACTCAACTGGAGAGTTGTTGTCCTAACATGCCAGCACAAGGACAGTGTGCACGCCTTTCAAAAGGGTAAGCAGGCAGCATGTTAGCAAATATTAAAAACATTAACATTCATTGTGACTGTGCTAATCTGAAATTCTGAACATAAGGTTTAATGATGCATGGAATCATAAAGAATTTCTGTGACTGAGAGCCAATGAGATTAGCCTGGCTAATAAAAGCCATAGAATTACTGGCTATTTTTCTATGATCTATTATGTTACTAAGCTTATAACAATTTACATTTTAGCTGATTAACAATTTAAAGAGTGTAATTGTTTATAAATGTCTCCCAGAGCTGGAGCTACGGCAGCAGTGTGGCCAGCTGCCACAGGAGGCGCTGTTGCTTACGGTGTCAGACCCTCAGGAGCGCCTAGGGAGTGGAGGAGCCACCCTCAATGCCCTGCTTGTGGCTGCTGAACACCTGAGCGCCAGGGCAGGACACACTGTAAGCCTCTCTGGTGTTTTTACGGGGCGTGTGTGTGTGAGACTGATAAACCGCCGGTATCATCGCGACTTGATCTCAGCTGAGGAACTCTTTCCCAGGTGGTGACTGCAGACGTGCTCGACGATGCCCACATCCTCATACTGCACACGGTGAGAAATTAATGAGGAACTCGAAAAATTGTTGACAGTAGGTGGGGGGGGGGGGGGGGGGGGAAGGGGGGGAACTGAAA
>JAODKL010000009.1:202849-220133 GCA_026780765.1 Petrocephalus schoutedeni | reverse complement strand
AATAATGAATATGCCACAGCATACATTGTTGAGGTATGCAGCCTCAAACAGGACAAATCAGCAATGGCAGTATTTTAGTTAACGGGATTGTTTAATTGGACGGTGAAATAACATCTTGCAGTGCCATGTACAGGGCCGGGACTTCCCCTGGGACGGCTGTGGCAGGGCATTTAGCTGGCTGCCCGTGCAGGGCCAAGCGAAAGTGGAGCAGCCCGTCTGCTGCTTGGACCTGCTGCTGGACTGTTTGACGAAGCAGGTGAGAAGGGGGCACCCTAGCGCAAAAGTGCCGTCAGGGATGAGCTCGCATGCTGACCAATCCTCTATAATTGCATCACTTCTAATGAGCCACACCTATTCTCAGGAAAATCCCAGGAACAGGTGTGGCTCATCAGAAGCCAGGTAAGACAGAAAACCTCCTGGGTAGTAGCTCTCCAGGACCCAGGTTGGAGACCCCTGCTCTATATGTATCCATATTTTCTATATTTATATCTGTATCTATATAATGCTACACCCCATGGTGGACCATTGACGTTCTGTCTTATGCTGAGGAAATGAAAGCTTCTTGTTCTGTTCTCCTTATGACAGATTTGTCGCGGCTCTCCTCCAGGCGTGTGGGTGTGCAGCACGGATGCCATGCTGGACCTGCCCACCCCCCCCGGTGAGGTGTGCAGCTTGAGCCTCCTGACACAGCTAACCTGATGGATCAGGGCACAGAGACTCTCTGACCTGCCCCCTCTCTTCCCTTCCTCAGCCATCTCCTGGGAGGGGTTCTCCGGGGTTCGAGTGGTGTCTCTGCCCGGCAGCGTCTCCTATGCCACCAATCATGGGGTTTACCTCACAGATGGGCAGGTACTCAGGCTCTTTGCCGGTCCCACACCCAGAGTGCTAAAGCTTTATTAATGTTTGTGCTACAAATCGGGCACATTTGGTGGCGACACTTTAAGCGGTATGGAAGTTGAGGATCAACTATGCAGCCTGTCTGCCTCTTCAGGGCAGAGTGCGTGACATCATCTACAGGGGCTCCGAGGACAGGATCCACCAAGCCATGCAGAGAGATGGCAAAGTCCCTTTGGTAAGTCCATGACTACTCTCATTCTCCATGAGGATTATTGCAATAATGACCATTAGAAATGATAAATGCTGATTAGGCGTCCTCTATCTCTCACCCTTCTCAGTGGGCTGAACATCATCTTTGTGGGGTGTCCTCTGCCCACAGGTCTCTGGGCCAGTGTTCTTCTGCAGGCAGGCTTCAGAGCGTTTGCTCCAGACACACGTGTCCGCCCCCCTGGACGGCTGCACCTACATGGGCATGGACTCTGCGGCTCCTTCCCTCCAGGTCTTTGCTGCTCCATCTCCTCCTATATTCTGTACTTCCGTCCTTTTCCTTTTATTTTCTATCTGTGATTTGAAATTAGTCCTTTCTCATAATATCTTACTGTTCTAGTTTTCCCATCAATTTCCCTGCTGTAGATCGCCCTCTTTTTGGATGTCCTTCTGTGCTTGTGTCTGGATGTGAATGAGAAGCAGTTCATGGATGGAGAGAGACAAGGCTGCATTTCCCCTAGTGGCCCACAGGGGGCACTGGTGAGGAGTGCCAGGGCGGTGTTGTGGAAGATGCTGCGGGGGATGCCTCTCACTATGGGTACCTGAGTCTGCTCTGCTGCTGTGGTCTGTTGGCATAGTCATACTTGCTCTGTTTTAGTTGCTTTGCAGTTGCTAATTTCAGCGGCACGCATGTGCAGTCTATGTTCCAGATGGCCACTATGATTACATGACCGTCTCAGGAGATGAACATATCAGACGGATCAGAGAGAGAGAGAGTAAAAGAGAAGTCTTGTCACATGTGCAGGTCAGAATCATCTCTTCTCAGCTTTGAATATCAATACGAATCACTGAAGTGGGTATTAATATTAATCACCGAATAAGCAATTAATATCAATCACTGATTTGGTATTGATACTAATCACTGAATTTGGTATTAATACAAATCATTGAATTTGATATTCTCTTTCACACAGAAATCGCAGTATGTGAGTGAAGACAGCAAAGTGATAAACAGTGTGTTGGAGGGTGACATCAGGGTTATGTCTGGAACTGTTATCCAACACTGTTGCCTGCAGGTCAGTGGAATGCTCTGCCCAGTCTAGTTTAAAATCTTTTTTTTAATCACATGCACCTAGAATCAGTCTTAATCTCAATACTCTCCTCTTGTCTTTCAGGGGCCGATGGAAATACCATCTGGCTGTTTTCTGTCATGCTTGGACTTCACTTCCTCAGCCTTGTGCCTGTCACTGCCGAGTGACATCATCATCCAGAGACACCGAATACAACTGGGAGACCTGAAACTCATTGTCTTCACTGTACTGGGAAGATATGATGACTTGGAGGTAGCAGCATTGTCTGGTTATTAAATCTGCTCTGCACATATCCTGGCAATATCTGACTCTCTATTTCCCTCTTCATAGCTCTAGTCCTTCCATTATGGCCACCCTTCCTTGACCATCTTCTCATTTATTACTTATGCAACACTCCTTTTGTAAAATACTGTGTTATATTATGGGCGACATAGTGATAAATCATTGTATCGTAATTATGAACATTCAAATCGTCATCATTTTGAATATCGTATCGTTATATAACCTGAACGCTTGTTTTCTTGCATAATTGACAGTTATGATGCGCTATTTTCACACAAATTCCAACAAGCTATGAGTCCGTTATTGGTGTAATTTATCATATCTGTCACATGCGCCATAACTATCAGGAAAACAATTTTGTATTTAAAATTCTTTTTTCTGCAATTTTGTAATTGATATCATTTTTAGGGCATATTGCTGAGCCCTAGTTAAATTTGTTCCCTGGAACGAACAACGAGGCAGTCGACCCTTGTGACAAAGACCCTTGTGACAAAACGTATTGTCAGCATTTCCTAGTGTTACCTCCTGTGACAAAATAGTTTGCTTTAGACTCAGAGAAAACAAAAATAATCTTAAGCAAAAATGAAACACTGAAGAGAAGAAATCATTACTTGAATTACATCATGATAATTACACTGGACCACAAGAAAATAATTTCTGTCTGCTACTTTGTCTAATACATGTGTCCTACACTAAATGCAGTGTGCTGAGGTCAGAACTGAAGGCATATTTAATCTTTTATGTCCCGTTCTCAAGTTATGCATGCAGGAACAAAAAGATTACAAAAATACTATACAATAAAAGTTTGCCTTATAACTGTGTGATATTTGAAAAATGTATTCATCGCAACAAAACCGCAAACAGAAGTTCTCTAAGATAACATACTGTCCAAAAGTGCTTTAGGCATTTGCTTTTGCCCTTGTGAGTGCCTGTTATCGCCTGCTGCAGAAACCAACAGTAGTTGCCCATCATGTTTGGGTTACAGCGGCCTGTGGCTCGTCTTGACTTAAATTGAGTTGAAATCAGCTCACCGACATGCCTAAACCCACACAGCACATGACGCCAAGCCATACACTCGGCATGAGCCACGTGCGAGTCGTGCAACGGCGGCCCCGAATCTCGGCCTACATCCTGTGCTCTGTGAGAATGTGCACAGATGATGCAGAAGCACGAATGCAACCTGGAAATGGATTTCAAACGAGGCAATAGTGGGCACACACGTGACAAAAACAGCGGTTATGTTGCCATGCAATAATACATGTATCAATGTAACAGAGAATCGCAAAACAATACTATGCCTGTAACTTAAAATCTGGACTAGGAAAATTCTGAGTGCAGATCTGGACTCGGCACAGTCGATTTCATGTAAATCACGTTTTACTTCCAGTAGCAAAATCTTTGTTTTCCTGTGCTATCAATATTGTTTGATGTGAAAAAAAAAAATCATGATTTTTTTTGGCATATTGCCCAGCCCTAAACCAAATGCTTGACAGTAATATATTACACACTATTTATGAGCCCTTTGCTGCCATTCCCCCTGTATCTGATCTGCATCTGTCCTGTTCTGTCTCCTCAGGCTTCATGCGTTGACCCCGCTGCCACGTTTTTGAACGACAGATGGAGTAGCTTCTACAGCCGCGCGGGAATACAGTACGCCTCTCGCCTTCAGATTGCACTTATTTATATTGGCTATAAAATATGTATATTTAAGGTATGATGGTGAGAAAATGTTAGTGTCTCCATCTGTAATCATTCCATTTTATTTTAGGCCAGGAGAGGTTTGGGGCACTGCAGATAAGGGAGCAGGACCTGCATGTCTGCTGGATGCCCGTCTCTTTCCCGTCCTCCTCCCCAGCAGGGGCGCTGTGGGGCTGGAGGGAGTGCAGTGGCTGCTGGGAGGGGCTGGGAGAGTGAAGGACTGGAGGGAGGCATGGAAGCTGTCTCTCAGGGAGGTGCTGTCTTGCACCGACCAGCAGGAGGAGCTGTGCTGGAGACGGGAACTTTTCTTTCAGGCAGCACGGAGAAGAACTGTGGACACTCTGAGGGGCAGAACACAGCAGAGTCTTCTCCCCAGCATCAGGGCGGCTGTTTTAGGGGGCCAGCAGGAGAATCTGTTGCAAACACTGGACTCCGGTGAGAAGGAGCTTTGGACTTTTGCCACTATTTGACAGACGTGGGATTAAAATATATTTTTTGTTTGTATTTGTTTTTCTGTAATTGAAAGGATCTTCCTGTGCTTGTTATGTCCAGTGGCGGCTGGTAGCATTGAGGACCTCGGCATAGCTGCCCGCTGTCTTGCCTGCATGGCAGATGTGCTGGGCTGTATGGCCGGAGAAGGTAAAGGGGGTCTACGAAGTGGGCCAGCGGCAAATCCTTGCTGGGCCCCCGCCTTTGCTCTTCTGGAGAAAAGGGACCTTTCAGGGGGTGTCTCAGCTCTGGCGGCTGAGAGAAAAAACTGGCTGAGCAGGTGAGAGAAGGATGTTTGGAATAAACGTATTAAAGACTATTATCAACATTAATATTTTGTGTGTTGTTATTTTGTGATAATATGCCAGTGACCAGAATTAACATTAGCTTCTCTCAACAGGCCAGACTTGCTTGTGAGGGCAGCAAGGCACTATGAAGGGGCAGGCCAGGTGCTGCTTCGACAGGCAGTGATGTCAGCACAGCGTTTTGTTTCTATTGGCCAGGGTGAGGTACCACCCATTGGGGAGTGGCAGGAGTTTGAGTGTCCAGCCAGGCTGGATCTCTCAGGTGAGTGTCATGCATGTCGAAATTAGAAATCATTTTACTTTTATATTCTCCTTCAGGGATCTCCAGGAAGTGTTATTTCTTGCTTTATTTGTTTTGTTTAAAATGTATGCAACAGTTAATTTTATTGTAGAATTTTTTGTTGTTGCTATCTTTTCTTTGTTTAGGGGGCTGGACTGACACCCCCCCAATTGCTTTCGAATGTGGGGGCACTGTGGTAAACGTGGCCGTGACAGTCGATGGAGAACGGCCGATAGGTGCCAGGGCGCGTCGCACCGGGGAGGCGCGGCTGCTGCTCGTCAGCATCAGCGGGGGGCAGGGCTGCAGGGTTACCACGGAGACCGTATGCGAGACACTGCGAGACCTGGAGGACCACTGTCAACCGCAGGCTCCCGGTGAGCATGCCCTGCAGCCTTGTCAGTGAACCTGTCCCGCTGTGTGTGTTTGTAGCCCGCTGGCTTATGTCCCTTGCTGTCTGTCCTGCAGGCGCACTCCTGAAGGCGGTATGTGTGTGCAGTGGCCTGGTCTCGCTATCTGCCCAGCAGGCCCTGTCTGATCAGCTGTTGCAGGTCTGGGGAGGGGGCTTGGAGCTGCACAGCTGGTCACTGCTCCCCCACGGCTCTGGGCTGGGTAAGGAGAAGGAGAGAGGGGGATAAGGCAAGTGGGTGAGATGTAATGGCTGAGAGCAAAACAGGAAGCTAAGCTGGAAAAGGAGGAGCAAGATAGGCAAGTTCAGGGTGAAAGCTTCCATTTGCTGCATCTTTTTCCAGCTCAGCATCCTTACTCATCTCCCAGGTACCAGTAGCATCTTGGCCGGGGCAGCGCTGGCTGCTGTGTACCGGTGTATGGGGCGCACGGTGGACACGGACTCCCTCATTCACGCTGTACTGCACCTGGAACAGACCTTGACCACAGGTGAGAGCTGCAGCCTTAATGAAAGTGAAGCGTGAACCGCTTATTTTACATAACATTACTTTGTGTGAAAAGGGCTGGTTCACCTCTTTCCATGGGCAGGTGGCGGGTGGCAGGACCAGGTGGGGGGTCTAGTGGGTGGAGTCAAGTTGGCACGCTCCAGCGCCTGCCTGCCACTTAGGGTGCGAGTGGAGAAACTGGATCTAACGGAGGACTTTCTGCAGTCCCTGCAACAGCACCTCCTGCTGGTCTACACGGGCAAGACACGCCTGGCCCGCAACCTGCTGCAGGTAAACTCTAAAATGAATAAAATAAATAAAATAAATCTCTCTGGACTGTCATTACCGGCATTAGCTTGGCTGTTTTTTTTTGCCACAAACAGTAATCGACAGAATGAATAGGCCTTTGGCCAGCTGAAGCACTGAGCTCTGTCTTGGCAGGATGTAGTGCGGAGCTGGTATAGCAGGCTTCCCTCCATCGTAGAGAATATCGGGCAGCTGGCGAGCAACGCAGAGGAATGTGCCCGGGCGTGCATCGATGGTGAGGGAGGACGAGCGACCCGGTCCCTGGCTAAGCCCTGACAAATGTAGGACTACCCAAAGGAAAGCCCTCCCCCTCCTGTCTGCTCCTCAGGGTCCCTCCCCAGACTGGGCACTTGTATAAACCGCTACTGGCAGCAGAAGAAAGTGATGGCTGTGGGGTGCGAGCCTGCGGCAGTGCAGCTGATGATGAACGCCCTGCGGCCCTTAGCCCTCGGCCAGAGCCTGGCGGGGGCGGGGGGTGGCGGCTTCCTCTTCCTGCTCACCTCTGAGCCCCAACAGATGGAGAGCGTGAGGCGGGTGCTTAGCAACACGCAGGTAGCCAATAGCAGGGGGCCGGCTGTTGAGATTCAGGGTGATGGCGGCTTCCTGTCCGCGCTTGAAATTCACTGTCCTGTGTCGGTGCTCCAGGGCCTGAGGGACTTCAGCGTTCACTCAGTGGAGGTCGACCTGCGAGGAATTTCGTTCCGGAGACAATATGACAGCGACCAGCCAAGGGCCGTGTGAGAGAAGGAGGCCTGAAGATCTCCGTGACGGTTTAAAGATGCACGATGTTAGCTAACAGCTGTCTGCTGCTTGTGGTAATTATTTTTCCTGCTATTTTACATTTGGGTTTAGTAAACCAAGATCAAAAGACACGTCGAAGACATGCAACAAAGATCTGTGTCTAAGATAACGCTACTGTCTGTCTATCATTTAAGTACTTAATCTGAAGTCCAGTTTGGACTGCTAGTCTATTGTCTCCAAAAACTGTAAATCTAAAATTCTACTTGTGGAATCGCGCTATATCACACATGACAATAAGAAATTGTTTTAAGGAAAAACTTGCTTATGTTTCCAGTAGAAATACATTGAAACAAACTTTTATAATCAGTTCTGTATTTTATTTACCGACGTGCAAAAATGTATTAAATATAGACTACAGTATTTTCTTTATTTTCCAGATAATTTCCATGGTTTTATTTTAATGGACAATAAAGGCTGCTGTATATCAGCTGGTGAGTCGCTCTGTCTGCAACCTGAGATGTGACTGAGATGGGCCGATTTTGTTTGGTTTTTGTTTGATTGCAGACATCTCGATTACAGCTCAGGATCATTTGGTGGAAGGAGCAATTGAACATGAAAGTAGCTGGTGACGTCATTTCTGTGTACTTTATTTCTGTCGCTTGTCAGTTGTTTTCATCAGAACATTACTTGGCACAGTCATGCAGTAGGTTACACTGTATCCTAATAGCTCCAGTTCTGAGGATTTGATTCCTGCCCTTGGCTCTTTTGTTTGACTGTGTACCACGTGTTCGCTTGGGCTTACATTGCCCATAGTGTGTGATTGTATGAATGAGTGTGTCCTGTGATGGACCGGCATCCCATCCAGGGAGTCCCTGCCTTGTGTCCTGTGATGGACCGGCATCCCATCCAGGGAGTCCACTGCCTTGTGTCCTGTGATGGACCGGCATCCCATCCGGGGGAGTCCCCTGCCTTGTGTCCTGTGATGGACCGGCATCCCATCCAGGCAGTCCCCTGCCCTGTGTCCTGTGATGGACCGGCATCCCATTCAGGGAGTCACCTGCCCTGTGTCCTGTGATGGACTGGCATCCCATCTGGGGAGTCCCCTGCCCTGTGCCCTGTGATGGACTGGCATCCCATTCAGGGTGTCCTCTGCCTTCTGTCCTGTGATTGACTAGCATTCCCTTCAGGTAGTCCCCTGTCTTGTGCCCGGAGATGGACCGGCATCCCATCCAGGGAGTTCCCTGCCCTGTTCCATGAGATGGACTGGCATCCCATCCAAGGAGTCCCTGCGTTATAGACCATGCTTCCTGCGATAGGCACCGGGCTCACCAAGACCCTATGCTCGATAAGCAGTTGTGGAAGGTGCATAGATGGATATATTGATGAATGCAGGTGAAATAAAAAAGCCATCATGAAAGAGCTACAAATCAGTACCCTGCAAGGGAGCCATGGGCCCAGCATATTGTTGTAAAGACTGTGATGTATCAACTGTGGGAAACCATGTTTACATATTTCATGTGAAAAAGTAAGTCTGAGGTTTTAATGGTGAGGCACAGGCCTGGTACACAGGAAGCTGACGTAATGCAGAGGCGGGTTTTCCTGCCTTCTTTCTAAATCATACCGAGGCCTCTCTGAATCATGCTTATCTCCTGCCTACACAACATTTACGTTCAAAGTGAAATCGCATCCTTTTGGCTGCCACACTTCCTGTACCGCTCGCAGGTGTTTGGGAGCAGGAATCGACTCCCACACAGATGTGCATAGGTCGGTCTCAGTGCCGTTGTTTTTTCCACCTTATATCAAAGTTCGTTCGGTCTATTGCCTTCTGACTTATTTCCACAACTGTGACCAAAGTCTCCCATCTCTTGATATCTTCATTTAAATGCCAGACTTATTTACCCCTAGCTGCAATCTTCTAACTACAGCCAGTGGACCAACTTCTCACATGCACTGACTCACTGCTAATAGAATATCCATTTATTTACCCTGCTAGTACTACTTTTGTGTGTAGATGTTAATTTATTCAAAATATGGAAGTGAAATGCTTCAATTCAGTCCTGCAGCACGTTATGGTTTCATAAATGCAGATGTTTCTTGTTTCCAGATTATTCCTTCTGAAGATGAATACATAGTTTTGTAATGTCTAATAGTAGTAGTAAAAGTATTAGTAAAGTATATAGTGATAGTGTAATAGTGAAAGTGCTCAAGTTGTGATCAAACAGTGACAGGGTACCAGGTGCTGACCAGTCTTGACACAGACCTGAAGAACAGTTTCGACTGACATGTATGAGGCTAGAGCTCAACTTACTGAAAAAAATCATATAAATGGAATAATAATTTAAATAAATTATCATTTCCCCCTGCTCTTTATTACATTATGGTGATGTATTGGGTCAGTTTTTTAAAAGACATCCAAGATAAACATCATAATGTTGTTACCATTTCTTGAATGGTCCGACGTGAATCTTAAACGCATGGACATTTTGGTGTTCTTAGTGAGAGTACGGCATCTAGGTGCTGCCCTAGGCACCTCGAAGCAGGGCCACACAAAAGCACATTGGAGACCCTGAAAAATTCTACTGATGCACACACCCCCCACCCCCCCCCCCCCGCCTCCCCAAACCTAAACTACCCTCATACACGCTTGTGGGACCCCTCCCCTGTATTTATCCCCTTGCCTCACTACGATGCCTCTGGGCTGCGCCCCTGCAGCGCCCCCTGCTGGTGGTCGCAGTGCAGGCTGACCTCGCAGCGCACCAGCAGACAGTCGTCCTTCACATACTGCCGCTCCTGCAGGGCCTGCAGTGGCATGAAGGTGACGTAGCCGAAGCCCTTGGAATTGCAGGGCAGGGCGGGCCGCTGGAAGGCGTGGAGCTCTGGCATGGTCTCCATCACCTCCAAATGGTGGTGATCCTCCACCTGGTCCAGGATGGCCAGCCGGATGGTGCCCTGCAGCGGCCAGTGGAGCTGGCTGTCAAACTCACCCTGCATGGTGTGCACAAACAAGGAAATATAGTTCGCCCCGCAGGGGGCACTAGGCGTCTGCAGGTGCAGCCGCAGACACAGCTTATATCCTGGGCGGCCAGTGTAGAAGCCAGGGCTATAGATGACCACGGGCTGACTGGCCTCCTGGCTGCGCAGGTATGCAGAGATGCCCTCCACGCGCCACACGTAGATGCCCCTGCACTCCTGGCCCTCCAGCTCTCGCAGATGCTCCTCCAGGGAGCGTAGGTGCCTGCGCAGCTCCGCCAGTCGAGCAGCCTGCATCTCATTGCTGATGCTCAGCTCCCTCAGCAGCTGGTCCTGCAGCACCAGCCTGCCATCCAGCTGCTGCACCGTCTCGTGCAGGTTCACTCTTTCCTGGAGGCATTTGCAGGCTGGCCCACATCTGGCTCCGCCTCCCCCATCAGAGGGAGCCCCCGGTGGCAGGCGGGCCCCATTGAGGCTCTGACTGCGCAGGTAATCTGCCATGTTGCGCATGTGCAGCTGCACGAACTCCTGCATATGCTGTGCCAGGTTGCTGCGTTGCATCTGTGATGCAGAAGGAGGAAATTTGGCACGGAGAGTCTAGTGGGCTTGTCACCCACCCATAGACAAGCACAGCAAGAGAGGAAGCACCCCAAGAGAGCAGTGCAAGGTAAAGCCAAGGAACATATTCGCAATGATCTAAAACCTGCGTAATACAGGACAATGCAACACTGGAATGAAGATTGTATATACATTACACATAGTGCCTGAATGTCTGTAAACAATGGAAATACAGCCATGTTCAGAGACAGACGTGTGGGACGCACCTTCTCCCGACAGCCGAAGTCTCTGAAAGGGCAGGCGGTCGGAGCCTTTACACAGTCTGTGTCACGGTGCGAGGGCAGCTGAAAAAAGACGTGAAGCGTGCTCAGCATCTATAGCCGAGAGTCTGTGTTCTTTTGCTAACATTAGGAAAACCACAAAGGGTTTGACTTTTTGGGAGGGCATAAGAGTACTACTAAAGAGTGCTGAAGCTAGGGGAGATAGGGGTTCACTTCTCACCTGGTGGCGAATAAGCTCCATGCTGCAGTACTCGCACACCACACTGGCCAAGGGGCAGGACAGCTCATGGATCTAGGGAAAGACTAGCAGTCACCAACTAGGTAATACGGAGGCCAGGGCTGCTTTATGAAAGCTGTATGGACCACTTAATAGACAGTAGGACATCACAGCAAGGAGGCACCTTTGTCTCCTCGTACATGAACGTCTGTATGCAGTTTGGGCATGAGACTGGGCGTCGTGGGCACTGATGAGCTGTGTGGACCTCCAGCTGGCTCTTCCTCACTGACTCCTGGCAGAGCGGACACAGGGTCACGGCGAACGGACAGCGCTCCTTGTGATCCTGGGCAGAAGAGGCAAGCGGATGCTGGTGTGGAGCGCTGAAGGGAAACGGGCGAGCGGCCGGCGGCGGACGGGCGGGCCGTGTCTGCATCTTACGTCGAGCTGGCGGAGCGCCATCTTGTGGCCACAGCCGGTGTTGGGGCACAGCACAGTGAGGGACAGGATCTCACGCTTTGCAAAGTTGTCTGGGAAGAGCTGGTCCTCCTGCAGGAGCTTGTTGTCCACTGGGCACTTCTGGCCCGAATCCCTAAGGGCCGAGACACAAGCAGACGGGGTGGATAAGTGTGTGTGTGTGTGTGGGGGGGGGGGGGGGGTACAGCCATACAGGAGCATGGCCATCTAGCAGGGCACCCCCCTGCCGAGCTACACACCGGATGGACTTTTCAATGCAGCTGCGGCAGAAGCGATGGCCGCAGGGCGTCTGCACAGCTGCGCGCAGGGCCATCAGGCAGATGGGACACTCGTACTTGCTCTCGAGGGGCGGATCGAACTCCACGTCGTAGCCCTCCGGGCCTGCCTCCCCCAGAAGGCTGCCATTGGGGCTGCAGGAGGTGAGGGGTGTAGCAGAGCTCCTACTGGGACTGGAGCCAGAAGGTATCTCCTTTTCCATGGCAGCAGTGCAGCACGACGGCTCTGCCACAAAGTAGGTGCCCTGCACACTGTTGCTCTCATACCAAGATGAGGCATATGAGCTCCTGAGCTTTTGAGTTGCTGTCATAACATTGAAAAGCAGCACCACTGTGAATCAGACACTTTTCATATATCTGTTGCCTCTTCAGTTGATCATCCTGATTAATAACTGTGGAAAAAGAAATACTAGGCTTTATTCATGTGGCCAGGAGGTATTTATGGATCTACATGCAAAATGAATTACTCTCACTGCTGTTGACTGAGTTTACTTGCCTGAGTAAAATGTCTACCTTTTCATTCATTCATATTTTCCATGTGCGTACCTTGCAGTTCAACATAATTTCCTCTCTCCGAACCAGGAAGAGCACTAACTGATGCAGCACAAACCAGACATGATATGTAACCTAAGAAGACAAGGAAAAAAACACCGCAAACTAGTCATTCTTTGAATGTTAGAGCTTGAGTTTTGTTATTACATTTCACTATAACACATATTCATTTCGCCGAGAGGAGACCAGAAAATGAAGGTCATTCTTACTTCAGGTACAGTCATCACCGTGAACGTGTAATACGATCGCAGTTACAGACTTCTTGGAATAATAAGTAATGACGATGTTATATGAGGCGTAACAGATTTTTCCTTCCCCAGCACATGCATGTTATCAAAAATAATTTGAGAATACGAAATTCGACTGCTACTAAGTTAAACGAAAAAAATAGGTTATTGTTTTTTTATATATACAAAATGACATCAAGTTATCGTGGGCTTGACTGCAATTTGTCCATCAGCAGTAGTGTTACGCATCTGTGGCGATAAACGGCATTTATTCGTCGCATTCAAGCCTAGGTTCAAACATCTCTTGTACGGTCATGGATATACCTAAAATAATTGCTCTCACTGGAAAGAGACTGCAAGCGTGACTTAGCCCTGATGTCATATAGGCTACCAAGCGCGGAACTCGCGTCTGATCCACAAGTTATTCTTTAGAAGTTGATTAAACTGTTCTATTTGCAATGCCACCCATTTTAAAATTGTGTATCCACTTTAAAAGATCAGACTATGTCCCCTTTCTTGTTTTTTTTCTTACCTTAAACAAGAAGCCGTGTCGATCTGAATTGCGGGTGTGCGGTGCTCTTAGGAGGCAGGCATGCAACGCCCTTCAGGCATTGCAGAGGTATTGGTCAAGTAATCACTCAGCCGGATACCGCAGTTAGACGCCCAGAAAAAAGCGCTTTCATTAGCTGCTTCGGAGAAGTTATAGTCCTTCCCACCCACTGTGACATTTTGCTAACTTGGATGACTCACATAAAAGAAGTTAAAATTATACATGTATATAAGCTGACTGGTCAGAGGCCACCTATAAACGCGTTTAACGCCAGCGCCTGTTTTGTCCCTTTCAAAAAATATCCGCCCAACTTTCCCAGACGGAAATCCCAAACTAATTGCCTTGATATTTTCAGAGGGTTTTTAGGTAATATGGGCCACTTGATTTATGCTGATACAGTACAGTATAATTTCTAATCCAAGCCAGTCTATTGACTGGTGAGTGATAAAGGACAGTCGAAGTAACCCAAAACCTGAATATCTAAATTAAATATAGAATTATTCTGCAAACGTTGTTTTGGTTTCCTGTTGACAGCCCCCAACTATATATATAAAACAAGAATTCAGTCAAGTGAACTCTGTCTTGGTCTCATATTTCAAAATTGACGCAAAAGGTATACACATTTTTTATTTCAGTGGGCAACTGCAATATAGTGCACCTTACATTACTTTCTTTGATAGGAGTTGTATAGTTTTTAATGGACATTGCGATGTATTTTCAGGTACTCTGGGGGGCCTGTTCACACAAGTACTGTGGGGTGAGGATACTGTATGGGAATTGGCTGTCAAGTTCCTTTCTATCATTTAAGACAATGCCTGAGGAAATCATGACCAAAGACGTCGAGGATTTCATCCTATCCGAATCCAAAAAGGTATGTCAGAACCATATTACTTGCTGTGTGCTGTGGTAGTAGAAAATCTTGCCTGCTATTATTTTCTCTAAGTTCGGAACAGCACCAAGGTTGAAGCAAATTTACCTGACACGACTCGAGTAAGATAAAATTTCTTTATTGAAGCAGGGCGCGCCTGGGGTTAACAGCAAAGAGACAGAGTATTCCCGTCCAGGAAGTGAACCCCCGAACCGAAGAAAAAGCTTGATTCTTATACAATTTCATAGACCCCCCCTCATATGAAATTTGTAGTGCTGTAAGTTTAAAAAGCCCTCCCACTGAGGTGGAGTTTGTCCTGCTCATGCACACTGGCCTGAAGTGTCTGCAGGCAGGCAGAGGGCATCAGCAGCTGCTGGGGCTGCTGGCCAAGCAGGCTGACATGGAGCGGGAGCTCAGGCCTGCCGGCGCAGACAGGGTGGACCTCTGCAGTGCACCCACCAGGCCCTTTGCTGCGCGGGTGACCCCGCCCCCAGGTAAACCTGAGCGGCTCTCTGTCGGGCCCCACCGCTTTGCTGAGCGGCTCTGTGTAGGGCCCCGCCACTATGCTGCGCGGGCGACCCCGCCCCCAGTTAAACCTGAGCGGCTCTCTCTGTTGGGCCCCGCCGCTTTGCTGCGCAGGCGGCCCCATCCCCAGGTAAACCTGAGCGGCTCTCTCTGTTGGGCCCCGCTGCTTTGCTGCGCAGGCGGCCCCATCCCCAGGTAAACCTGAGCGGCTCTCTGCCAGGCCCCACTGCATTGCTGAGCGGCTCTGTGTAGGGCCCCGTCGCTTTGCTGCGCGAGCGACCCCACCCCCAGTTAAACCTGAGTGGCTCTCTTTGTCGGGCCCCGCCACTTTACTGTGCGGGTGACCCCGCCCCCAGGTAAACCTGAGCGGCTCTGTGTCGGGCCCCGCCGCTTTGCTGCGCGGCTGACCCCGCCCCCAGGTAAACCTGAGCGGCTCTCTGTCGGGCCCCACAGATGCCCATTTCCCTTCTGTGCTTTACTCTCTCCGGTAAGACGGCTCTGTTTATCCAGTGCAATCACCATGGATCTCCAAGAAAGACTGTTTGATACCAAATGTATCTTTTGTTTGTGTTTGATGTATTACTGTTTGTGGCCACATTTTGTGCATGTGTATATAATATAGTGCTTGTTAGTTAGTGTAGTATATTTGGCGGCTGTTTGGTTTTGCTTGGTTTTATATGTGCATAACGATAAGTTACCACCCTGCACGCTACAACTTTGGGGCATGCTTTGAGCCCTGTGTTTGAACATCGAGCGCCATCTAGTGGGATTAGAAAAAAACAGCAAATGCACACAGTGCAAATACAACGGATTATGGGATCCGTATTGGCATTGAAGGCAATATGGCTACATACAGTCTACAAAATGTAAATGTAAGCAAATACAAAAGCTGCTGTGTTGTTTATGATAATTTGTCAAATATTTTTAGGCATTTAAGGAAATCAAAGTATCAAAACCTTATCAAAGTAATTCAGGTCTTCACCCCTTATCATTTCTTCTGCATTCAATACGTTTGATATGAGTACTGAATGCTGGCTGACGGTCATTAATAATATATCCCACACCTTTACACGTGTTTTATGAGATAAATGTTATGAGTCAATGTTATTCACCCCATGTGGTCATAATGTTTTGGTTCAACAGGGTGTGTATGTGTGTGTGTGTGTGCACGCGTGTGCATGTGCGTGCATTCATGAAGTATGCATACACACATCACCTGCCTTGGAATGATGTTTTGACCTTATAACCTGCCAGTGTTAGATGATCATAATGCTAGCCTATTTTTATCAAGTGACATGGACTTCTCAACCAGGAAAGGATTTATTATAAACTTTCCCCTTTCCAGTGATATATGAGACCAGCATAATTAAGGGGTCCAACCTTAATTGAGGTTCTGGTTTAGTGGGAGTTACGTTTCCATAATGAAGATGCAACTGATGTCAACAAGTATAAGTAATTGGCTGAAAACGAGGTTTAGGTGGAGCTTATCAATTCAAATAAACTTGGGCCATTGGACTGTTTCTGTCAAGAAAGCAAGGCATAGGTAGGGCTGTCACTCTCGATTATCTTAATAATCGAGTACTCTACCGATTTATTTGACAATCTAGTCATCGTTTACATAATATACGCTGTACAATATAAATATTTAATAAAAATATAACAATTATATTATGAATATATAACATATATAACCCACACAGACAGGGTAGAACACGGAAACTCTAGACAGAGCGGCGGTATGAAGTGACAGCGTACTCAATGCTCCACCCTCAACAATAGACCTGCACAGTGTGGCATGGTCATATCCACATGGCATGTCTTGCACATGCAATTGTCTTGTCAGAATTATCAAGATGGTCAACTAGATAAAATTGTGCTATTTCTTACTCTGTCATGGGGAACAAAACTCTTAAAAGGCTCTTACATTTTAATGGTAGCTCCTTGTCAAGATTATCTAGTATATATAAAAAATCATAGTCATTTTCATCCTTGTTGTTTGACTCGCTCATAGACTGCAATGTTTGTGAGAAATTTAACAGAATGAGCGAGGAGATGAAAAGTGGACAAGGTCTGATCATCAAAACTCAGTCTTCTGTTGCATGGAAATATTTTTGGATTCCATAGAGCTTATTTTGACCAAAAGCAAGTGATTTGTCAGCACTGCTTTGTGTCTGTTGGCAAGACTCATTGCAACACCACCAACTTATTTGACAGACATTTGTGGTATATAAGTTCTATTTGGCTACAGTTAATTTTGGAGACATTTTTAACTCCTATGTTTTAGAAATCTAACTATATGTTAAAAGAATGTCAAATATTGCTAACTTTTTTCCAATAGGCCTATTGTTCAGCCCTGCTCAATATACACAATGCATTCACAAAAAAAAATACGCTGCAGCGCTGCTGGGGTAGCCTGTGCCGGCGGACGTAGGTTACCGGCCTGGCGGCTGTGCTGCTCCTGGGCGGGTCCGGGGCGGGCTTGGGGTTCTGGGGGCGCTCTGCCTCCGGGCTGGGGTCCCGGCTGGGCGGGGGGGGCTCGGGTCCTGGTAGGTGTGTCGCCGGGGTGTGGGTTGGCACGTGCACGGGGGCCCGGCCCCGGCGCGGGGACCATTGGCGCGTCGGAGGGGCTGGGGGCTTCTCTAGCTGGTGGGGAGGTTGTTA